>BRZM01001818.1:0-36328 GCA_033238685.1 Lates japonicus
GAGAGAAAGAGTGAGGGGGTGAAATGATGCGTGGTCTTACCTCTATGAATGAGGTAAATGGGGTATATGTGTGTGTTGGAGTGTTTGTTGGAGCTTGGACGTGTGCATGTGTCTGCATAATGCATGGACATGTAATGTTTATGTATGCCCTCTTGTTTATACCCATGCCATGCCTTTGTTCTCATGCGGGTGCTTTTGAATTTACATAAGCATGTGCCTGGGTGTGTGTTTGTGTATGTACTCACCATCATGAGTGCATGCAGTCATTTTGTGTGTACATGCATTTTCATGACAGTGTGTGAGTGTATGTGTGTGTGAGAGAGAGATCTTGTCGAAGTAAGTCTGTGTTTAACTACTGGTATTTTGAGTTTTAGACCTCAGAGTGAGCTTTTTTTTTTTTTTTTAACTAAGTAGGCTAACTGGCTAGTTCAACCTCTTCAAAGGCTTTGGCTTTGGATTGGAGCACAGACTTAAGCTGTAGTTATGCTTCTCTGGGCTACACAAGGGTCGCTTGAATCATACAATACACTTGCTTGACATAGAGGTCAGTGCAATTCAATGTAGAGGTTAAGGAGATGTACACATCTGCGACTTCTGTGACCTAGGCATGGTTACCCATAACAATATTGTCTGCAAAAGTTTGCAGAGACTTGTACGTGTATCTTTGGAGAAGCACAATTCAAGCTCAGGTGAACAAGCTGAAAACACAGCACCTGACACATCATCTTATGAAGTTTCTAAAGCAAATGCATTAGCAAACAACGGCATGGTTACACACAACAACATTAGCATTAATTTGGAGTTGTGTTTGTGCCCATTTGATGAATGTAAGTCCAATATTCACTTTCTTTTTATTTCTCCACCAATTTCTGGGGAAAATACCTGGCCCTTTAGCTGCTAAAAGTTATTTTTAACATAATTTATTCATTTATCTTTGTTGCACTAAAAGTTGTCAAATTTATCCTTACAAAAATGTTATATTTCACTTGCAAAATGTCTGAAAACCATGCATGTCTATACATGTGAAATGCAGTTTTACATAAGATAATGTGCCTGTAATTTTTAATGAATTTTTTGTATTAATTTAAATGTGATTTTTACATGTTTTTATATTTAACATGTGGAATACTGGAAATCTGGGGCAAATCATGGGCAAATCAGTTTAATTTTCATATGTGAAATCATGCTCCACACATGGTTACAATGTGAAACATGTTTCAGAATCAGAATCAGAATCAGACTTTATTGGCAAGTAAGTTTGCACATACAAGGAATTTGTCTTGGTATATTGGTGCTAAAGGACAGTTATAGTAAAAAAAAAAAGAGCGAAGAGCAAGAAGCAAGAACTATATTTACAAGGAACATAAATATACATAATTAAAAAGTAAAGTGTAAAGTGTAGAGTGCAAAAATGTTAGAAGGTGGCAGTGATTGTCCGGATTTGCGTTAATGTAACGAAAACCAGTCTGTATAGTCCAAGCACGCCTGGAGATCCTCCACAGCCCCACAGGTTTAGAGAGTTTTAATTTCTGCCTGTATGCAGGAATCAGGTGGACTATGATGTGGTCAGAGTGACCCAGTGCAGCGCGGGGGACGGCGTGATAAGCGTTGCTTACTGTGGTGTAACAGTGATCCAGAATGTTCTCCTCTCTGGTCGGGCATTTAATTAACTGTCTGTTTTTGGGGAGTTCGTGGGTGAGGTTGGCTTTGTTAAAGTCACCAAGGACAATAACTAAGGAGTCCGGGTTTGTCCGCTCCACACATAGAATCTGGTCGGCAAGCACGCGCTGCGCCTCCTGCACGTTGGCCTCATGTTCATATACATGATATAATAATATTCTTTTTTGTGAAGGTGAATAGTCATCATATGTAAGTTTTATATGCTAACAGATTTCACAGAAAAAAGATACCAATGACATGATGTGAGCTCAGTGTTTTCAATTGTCATCATGCCCCTGTTTTTTTCTTTCTTCTTCCTTCTTTTTTTTTTAAACTGAAAACAGCTTCCTGCTTCTGTTGGTAACAGGGTCAATAAGTTGTTGTCAGATTGTCTTAGTGCTCATTGCCAAGCTCTCCAGACCTCAGTTGCTTATCCTCCTGATTCCTGCCTGTTTGCCTGCTTGCTTGACTACAATTCTGCCTACCATCTCTTTGTACCAGTGACTGCCTGGTGTGTTTGCCTTTGTCACTCTGCTGTGATTTTGGGTCCTGCATTTGTCTCAAAATGTGATAGGGGAAAACATTTCCCTAAAAGATGATCATTCTGTATGGTCTGACACTTTTCACATTACACATAGACAGAAGGGTATAGTTCAGTATAAACTACTGCAGCTTTAATGAGCTGGGACAAGGTAGTGGCTATAGGGCTGAGGCTAGGCATGTAGTTTTTGGCAGTTACAGTTGCCATAGGTTTTGGGGAACTGAATCTAGTCACTGAGGGTCCTCACAAATACAGTAATACAAACTTGTGTGTGTTAGTGTGTTTATCCCCTGAGGCCACTGTTGTGTATATGTATGTGCTGCTGCTGTGTGTGTATGCATGTGTGTGTGCAGGTAAAGTGGCTTCCTAAGGGTTTGTGTGTGCTGTGGTCTTTTATGTCTGGCACATTTGTCATCCCATTCCAAAGACACTCTCCCTCTAACACACACACACACACACACAGACACACCATACTGTACATATGTAGGCTGAAGCTTGTTATTCCTTCTCTCGCTTACTCCCAATACACAAGCAAGGCAACTTCTCCTCCCTTATACATCTCTCTCTCTCTCTCTGCTCCCTAAAGGTATCCTTCTCTTCTTCCTCTTCTCCTTTCCCCTCACCCCACCCGCTCTTCTCCCTTGGTCCCACTGAACAACAAGCCTTCACCTTCTCCCACGCTCGTCTCGAGTCCCAAAACACACTGATTCTCTTTCTCCTGCTCCTTCAGCTCCCTGGCTGTAGCTTGCTTTCACTCTGCAGCATCAAAACCTCTAACCTCAACAACATCCCTCTCCCATGCTCCCTCCATCCCTGCTGCAATGATGTGTTTCCCTCCATTTCTTTCACTCGTTTTCCATCTCCATCTCTGTGTATCACTCGCTTCATTCTCACTCTTAACTAAGATGTGAAGTTGTAGTGTTGTTTTAAATTTACTAATGCATCTGTATATACAGTATGTGTGTACAGTTCATACACAGTATTCCTATGTGCTGCATATCTAAGGCTGTAGCCTGAGAAAGCAGCATATATAAGACTTGTGCAGAGGAATATGTCATTTAAAAATAGTCTTGTTCAAGTGCTTAAAGATTAACTAGAGCTTAATTGAAGATTCTGATTGAAGATCTTTACATTAAATAGATTTCCCGTTAATGACAAGTTAAAAACATGAGATGCCATAACTTGAAAATGATGTGCAACTTTACAAACATAATTATTCTTCATACCTTAATTTATCCATTACTCTTTTCATATATTTTATTTTGAGATCATTGGCAGATCTGTTGGAGTTTTTACTCTCAGAGGCAGGTTCAATTTAACGATACAGTCTCATGGTACA
The DNA here is from genome assembly GCA_033238685.1 of Lates japonicus. NCBI lineage: Eukaryota > Metazoa > Chordata > Actinopteri > Centropomidae > Lates > Lates japonicus. The sequence goes on from BRZM01001818.1 coordinate 3,540, forward strand.
CTTAGTAAAATACACAAGTTTGCTCTGCTGTCATTGGAATAGTGAATGTTCAAAGTTTCTATTGTCTTATTGTCCTTGGCCAACAAGTTGAGCTTGATGATGAATTCTTGATCAGCAGTTGACAAACAGTCTTAACTCAGTCGTTGCTTTGGACTGTATCACAGTCCTCATCAGCAGATTAAGAACACTTGCACTGAGGACTTTTTGACGAAAAGAGGAAATTGAAGAAGAATTTGAAGAAATTGATATTTTTCCTTTATTAGACATTTTTAAAAAGCCTTTTCATTCTGCTCTTCAGTCTCACTATGTGAAAATACTTCAGTTTTTCTTTGCTTCCTTTAATTTCGATAATATTATTAACAGTGGCCTCTAAGGATGACACATATACAAGACAGAAGTAACAGAAATGCAACAAATATCAACACTCATACATAAGTGAAAGCACAAACATTACTAGGAACCACAAGAAATGCAAAAGATATAAAAACACCTGCAGAAAGAGAAGACATGTTCAACAAGAACTGCTACATCAGAAGCAGTAGTAAGAGATCCACCTGTTATCCTAACTGTAATATCATTTTTTTTAAAATTAATATAGACCATTGTTCATTTTTTTATATATTTATAATTATTGAAATGGCAGTCTATTTGTACGTATAATAACCCCTAAAGTCCACAGAAGCAGCGCTGTTGTTATACTGTCAAATAAAACATGTGCTCAGTTTTACCCTCAGACAAACTAGCAGTAACAATTATTATATTTGAACTCTGAGACCAAATTTTATCTTCCAAAATGAATTATATTACAAAACACTACAGACAACAGAAAAGTGATAAAGTACTAAAGGGCTTGCTGAGATTAGACTGTTCTCCTTAGGATAACGGCACAGTTTGAGTCAGTCATCTCAGTTGTCCGACTCCTTACAACTGCTGAGGAAATTAGGAATTATCTGTATAAACTGACCACTTTCTCATGGGGAAAAAAATATCAAAAATTCATGAAGGGTCAGGTTAGGGTACATAATCTGTGTAATGTTGCTGTTGATCCAAATTTGGCCTATCACTCCCATAGTGTCCCAAAACACTTGCATGTGTTTTCCCTGTTTGTATGTACTTTTCATTGCATATGTTATGAATATATATATATATAATATGAATTTGGAACGCATGTCCCTCAATGTTTGTGTTTTCACTCTTGTATGTGCTTTGTCCTTAGGGGCCACCATACTCCCTCCCTTAAGAACCACCTTCAGATGATGCGCTGACTTTCTCGCATTTTCTCTCTTTTTGTGTGTGGCGTCTGTTAGCGTCTGACACGTGGATATATTTCAGCACCATGAGCTGTCCATCACTCAGTCAGCTCCCCTCCTGTCCTACTGGGGCTGCTTTGCCCTCACACATTAGTTGTTGCTCACACTAGCTAAAATCGTAATTGGCTGTTAGTAATTGTAGTTAAGTGCGTGGACTGGTATAGTACCTATAGCAAATGATCACATTTAAGGCCAGTGATCAAATTCTTCGTTCTGACAGTTGGCACGGATTCTTAAACCGTATATATATATATATATATATACATATATATACATATAAACATTGTATGAAAAATAAAGTAAAATATAATAAATACTGGTGCGCTTTCTTAACCCCCCCACCCCTCTGAAATGGTCTGGTCCGCCCGACCGCCGCTGTACTAACCTGAGTGCAGCTAATCGAGCTGAGAGTCTGGCGATGGTAGTGCTAACGTAGCAGGTAAAGTTGTGTCTTTCCCCAAGAAAGAAACCACAGAAAGGCGAGGGAGAGAAAAATACCTACAGACAAGTTTCTCTCAGAAGAAAGGAGAGCACACCTAACACAGTTTAAGAATAGTTTAAGCTATCAGCAGTTGTTTAGATTGAGGGCAGTTAGCCAGGAATCTAGCATGGAGAGTATTTGCACTGTATAAGGTAAATTGATCAGCATCAAAAGGGCTAGACCTAGTAAAGCTTACTTGAATGGAATACATGGCTGTCTTTCAGATTCAGCCCCTGAGAATGGAGCCGCAGGTCCTTATGAGACAAGGTGAGCTTGTGAGGAAGTGGTTACTTAAAGTAATTGCAAGCAATTTTACATTGCGGTGTCGCAGACCTCGCGGTAAAGACATTCCCTTTATCAGTAAGTTAGCATATGATTGATATCCACGAATCAGTCTCAAGAATCAGATGTTACCACTGGCCTCGCTCTGCGTATATCCTAAATGCCAGATGGTCCACCATCATTTTCACAGGGTTAAAAGCTGGCCAAGTAAACCAAGAAATGAGGCGGAGAATAAGTTCAGTTTTGAGACGGTGGTGATCAATGAGGCAGATTAAAACATAACCAATGACTCTATTTATCACCGTTAGATGGTTAAATTGTGTTTTAAAATGAGCCTACCAGTTGGTTGCAGTTTTAATTTTTGGCCTATTCAAAGAGGACAATTTCATTTAAAAGATATATATCATAATACCTTGTTTTTAATTATGTTTCTGTGATTGGTGCATTCTAGTAAGACTTAATATTTTTTTAGCTAAAAAAGAAAAAAAGATTTGATCTTCAAAAAAAGTTGAAAAAAGTCAATATAGTATATAATATACAGGTTAGAGCCGTGCATCTTTATTGATCTCATGATGCGATTACGATTATCCTATCAACAATTCAGTATCACGATGCATTATGGTGTGTTGCATCCACCAGTTTTCTAGCTTACCTATATTTGTGTGTGAAATTCTTCCATCCTCAAAAACCAAACTAATACTTATGCAGTCTAGAACTTTACTGTCCAGCCGAGGCCAGAAAATCAACAAGCAACGTTGGGAGGCAATAATCGATTATGTTGTGTCACTGCATCAAAGCAGAATCGCCCACATCTGCGTTATGATGTGTAGAAACGATTATTTTCAACACCCCTAATACAGGTAAAGAGGATATGTCATTCCTGTATTCACACCTTGATGACATTGTTTAAAATGGTTTAATCTAATATTGGTATGTTGCTCAGATCGGAGGCATTCAATTGGGATAGCTTGAAGCATATCTTTTTGCATTACATAAATTAAATAGCATTGTAACAGCAATGTCATGTAACATTATCTATCAATATTACCTGGCAACGCTTAACATCATGAACATCATGGTCCTCAGTTTCAGATACAGCCACAGAGTGGAGCGGCGGCATGTCCCTCATCATCTCCTGGTAATGCTACTAGGACACGAGACAAGGTGAGCTCATATAGTGGAAGCTAAAAGTTATTCCAAGCAATCATTTGTGGCTGTTTCAACTGAAAGGAGATTAGCAACACTAAAATAAAGTAGCCTGTTTTTTTGTATGTTAGGCTATAAGCAGGTTAAGAGACTAATATCAGTCTGAAGGGAGCACACAGAGTATGCCTAAGCAGAAAGCAGAACTTTGTGCTACACCCCTGGCTACCTGTATGTTTTTGTAGTCTCTCTCAGCTTTTTTTGGTGCTGCCTCTTGTGTAATTCTCAGTAGATTACAGATTAATTTAGTCCATAAATTTGTTTCTTCCAAGAATAAGTAACATCAGGTAACATTACTGAAAGAGACATAAGTTTGGAAGTGCAGCAGGTAAAGCAGCCAGAACATCCTCTGAACAAGAGATAGTTGGCGGTGGAACCTGTTTTGTTAATCAGTAGCTGCAGTGTGGTGTGTGGTTCCACAGTTGTATTAGAACCTGTCCATTTGCTGTCTTTTACATTACTGCTTAATTTTTATTCATTAATTTGATAAGTTTATGTTTAGTTTTAAATATTTGTTGTGAAAAGGAGAACGAGACAAATATTTTTCGTCAGCATTTTTATTGTTAATGTTCTCAGATGTGACTATTTTATAGTTTTCTTAGTCATCTATGGTCCTAAACTGAATATCTTTGGGTTTTGGATTATAGGTTGCACAAAACAAGACACCTTAGACTATTTCTTTAGACCAAATGATGAATCAGTGAATAAAGAGGATAATTAGATTAATCAGTAATTAAAATAATTGTTAGTTGCAACATGCAAAATGACTTGAGCTAGTTTTTAATAAGATAAAATGAGGATGCCGTAGCTGATTGTCATACACTTGTCATATCGAAAATAGTATTTATATTATATGATATTATAAGTTGTGTATGTATTATTTATAAATAGTCCAAATTGTTTCAAGTAAAATACTAGTCTTTGTATTTAAATTAATAAGACAGTTAGGTATATTCAGCAAATATAGTAGGACACATAACAGTTCCAAAATTCCCAAATGGTGTAAACTGTGGAGATTTATTTATTTATTTATTTTTAACACAGACTGGTTGTGTAATCACTTTTCAAGTGAGGGAACCCACTGCTTTAAAAAAAAAAGAAGAACTAATTCATACCCAGGTTTTAACAGTCAGCATTGCACTAATGTATTACTGTGACTTCTTGTTCTATGCTGATACATGAATATGTATCGCAATACAATAACTGCTTTAGCACTGATCTCTGACTAGCATTCCAAATGTGTTACAATTCCTTAAATTACCAACTCATACCTGTGCCATGCACATTTTCCCTCTTTGTTTATTTGTTTAAGAATGTGGGGTAAATTAATTGTGCTTGACTGGCATTGACATAGCCAAATAAGAGTCTGAAATTGCTAATATTGAACGCCCCGAGGGCATCTGTGTCCCAACCCACCAGAGTACTTATCATGCCTTCCTCAACTGCCTGGCAGCATTGTTGGAGAGAGCAGTGCTTGGTGGTTCTGTAAAACTGCTGTATGGCATCTGATTTGTTTACTGATACAGAGACGATCAAAACAATGTAGTGTATCATATACATGTACACTGGATTGGAGGAGTACAACATAGGCTCTGTTTTTGAATGTTATTCTGAATATTGATGTGTAAACATGAATTTATTTGAATATGTTATTGCTCGTCTCTGTCATATGAGCATATGAAAAGTCCCCAGTATTCTGTTCTGCCTATAGGGTGGCTGCTACATCTTCAGCTGAGTCTCCCCCACTGGTGGAAAATGAATGAATTTGCACCACTTGTCCGGTAAGAAATGAACCTAATTTATAATCTAATTATGATGATGTCTCAGGGATCAAATTAGCATTCTCTGTGTTTGCATATCTGGGTCAATATGGAAATCATCATGTTGGTATTCCCATTTTCATTCACACAAGAGTGCACATGAATGTCACCTTCTTTATGATTCGAGCATGATTATATTGTAAATATCGTCCCCTGTTTGGGAGCAGTGCTCATCACTGAACACATGGCTACAACTAGCCTGTTTCAATACTCATTCATCTTCTGCATTCTTAATTCTGATGCTCAGCCAGCCTGAAGCCTGGAATTGGGGGAAAAAAGCATTAATTACCAGCAAGCCAGTGATCAGCCAGAGACTTCCTTTAAGTTTGCATCCTGTATCTCTCGCAGCTCTCTGAATGATCTCAGGCCAAATAATGTGCACTGAACCAGGAGTGCAGCTCATTTTGCCTTTTTAAAGGCACAAATTTGTGTGTCTCCCATTTGAAATAAATGCACTGCACATGTTCCACATGGCTCACTATCACCACCACCCCCCTCCCCCATCCCTCCTCCATTCTCCCTCTCTTTCCTTTCCCTCCCTCGCTCCATCTCTACCCGGGGCCCGTGGGAAGAACCGACTCTGGGAGCAGACAGTCTGCAGCTCTGAATAAATGTATAAGAGGGAGAAGGGGAAGGGAGGGCACATTAGCAGGCAGAGAGAGAGCAAGGGATGGAGACAGGAACATATTGAGTGTTGGAGCACATACATGCACAGTGTACAGAGAGCGAGATACACAGATAGAGGGAGAAAGACACACAGAGAAAGGAGGAAAGCAGTTCAGCTTATAGGACTGAGAGAGGAGAGAGAGCATCTTAGCTTCCTTCAATCATCTCTCCCTCTCCTCCGAGCACAAACACATGCTCATACACACTCCCACCCTCTCTCCCTGACACACACATACACACACACACACACACACATTTGCACACACACACACACACATTCAGACACACACACACAGGCACGATTGCTTTAGGGTATACCAGTCGGCTTTGGCAGTCCTCTCTTTTGTTGTTTTTGCTATTGGTTAGTCTTAGCGGCAGCGCGGCGTGCGCCTCTATCGCTGGGGTGGGTGCATGTGTATGTGTGTGAGGAGTCTGCGAGGCAGTGTGTGAAGGATGCTACTAGCTGTACCCGGGTAAGTCAGCTGCTTTCTTCTTTCCCTTTTATTCCTTCCGCTTTCTGCCTTTCTTTTTCTCCCTCTTTGAGCTTTTCTCTCTTTTCACTCTCTCTGATGTGCAGTCTCTCCATCTCGCTTGGGATGCTTGCCTCTCTCCACCTACTGTGCATATCCGCTATGTACAGCTCTCCTCTCTCTCTTTTTCTCTGTGCTCTCTCTGTGTGCTTTCCCTCTCCCTCAGTGTCTTTCTTGGTCTGCGTTACACCGTCTCCTCCCGACTGTGCTCTCGCCATCCCTGCTTCTCTCGCCTGTTTCCTCCGCTCTCTCTCTCTCACTTTCTCGCTCGCTCTCTCCAGGCTGCGCCTCATTGGTGTGTCCTGATTCCCTTTTTCCATTAGGCTTCAGGCCCATTGGTTGCCTGCCTTCCAACCATTATCTCTACTCCTCCACCCCTCTGTCATCCCTTCTCCCTTCTCTCTCCCAGTTCACTTACTGTGCTCACTGCAAAGTTCTGCTCTCCTCCTGCATGCAAATCATTTTTACGACTTGCGAGATGACTGGGAATGAGGGGAAGAGGGAGAGAAGTAAAGGAAAGGCTGAAAAAGGGAAGGAAGCACATTCTGGAGAGCAGGAGAAAAAGTTTAAAGAGAAGACTGCAGTTGGTAGGTAACTTGTATTTGTTTATGGCATTTTGTGGCTTAGTTTTTCCACTGATTGAAGGTGTATCTACAATTTTGCAAAGATAATTTTTGAGTTGAATGATATATTGAATATATACATATGTATGTCAGGTTTTGATGTGAGGCAGATCAAGAAATGATGAGTTTTCTGTGTTAAGATAGCTTTAGTAGTAGTAGTAGTGATTTTGTGGTACACATACAGTGACTTCAGGGAGGAAAAGTAAAAGCTGCTTGAGATGATTTGGTTAGTTCGTTATTGTTCCAGTTATATTATTGATTTTGCATTGCTTTTGACTCTCTAGAATTTCTTTGCCTACTGAAATTAGTAAGGGTTTCCCTCTTGAATGCAGTTGAATTGGGCATAAATCTGTTAGTTTTCATTTCACAAAGTGGCATTCTAATAGAGCACCCATTTAAAAGTTTGTTCTCTAAGTTTTGAGCTCCTCCCATGGATAATGCTGCACTGCAAACTTCTGCTGTGATGAAGAATAGGGTACTTTTTGAAGAGATTCTTATCACTACACATTTGTTTAGCCGTTAAATACTGTTAGGTTTAATGGTTAACTGGTATTTAAGGTTTAATTTTAAGGTTTATTTTGCTGTTCCTGAAATGCTTTTCTTCTTAGCCAAAATCAGTCTTGTTGTGCGATATATTCTCTTTCCTATCACTCTGACGTCTGCGAGGACACTGTTTTGTAACCAGGGAAGGCAGGCGCTGTGACTGCCAGAAAACAATTAGAAGTAGTAGAAATGGAGACGGAGAAAAGACTGGGTGAGGGACGGGAGAGAATTTGAAGTTGGAAGAGTTTCAAATACAGTAAAGTCTCTGCTTGTGTTGGATGCATATAAACAATCATGCACACGCGCACTAGTCCCTTAGGTCAGTATTTCGTCCTACACACAGTATTTTTCTGGTTTGTAACAAGACAATGCAGATGTTGTTGTGTGTGCTCCTGTGGGTGGCATTTACTGTATACACACAGCAGAAGGCAGATGCGCTGCAACATGTTTCATTCTGTCAAGACAAACAAAGCTCTAATACAAAGTGAGCTACTTAGGTCTCTCTTGCCCAAAATGTGTCAGAATTAATGCTTCTCATGTCAACAAATGATCGAGACACTATTTGGAGACATCTGGGGATACTGTTTGATTGTAAAAGCACGTTATGCCATTCAATCCAAGAATTTTTTTTTTTCTGAAGGATTTAGGTACAGTATAAGTCTTCTTATCACAATATCTCTTTTAGTATCTAGAAGTCTTTAGTTATAGATTTAGTCTGATCTCAATCTTTTTTTTTAAATCATAAAACCATTATTAGAGAGAAGCAGTAGTAAGAAGGGTGAGCTGTCGTATTACGTATAGTTTCCTTCAGTACCCTGTATCTTACAGAGAGTTGTGTCAGTTTTTTGTGGCATTTGGGACAAGCCGCTTAGCATGAGGTGAAGCCATGTTCTTTGGGATGTTCCTTTAGCTGGAAGAGGAAGGAAACGTCTTGCTTGTTAGAGGAAGACTTGTGTTGGTGTGCCAAGAGTGTGTGTGTGTGACTGTGTGCATGTGTGTGTGCGTGTTTGTGCCACCACGGTGCCTGATATGCTTTGCTGAGCGAGCTGAGGACAGGGAGACAGCTGAATGTGATTAAATTATAGAGGGAAAGCACGCTACCCAGGTCTTACTGAGACCAACGTTGCGGGAACCCCCTCCCTCCCTCCTATCGTCTCTCTCTCACACTTGTCCTCTCTCTCTGTCTCTTTGCCTCTCTCTCTCCCTGGTATGAAAGTAGAAGAAACCAGCCCCTCATAATCACAACAGTCTAGTCAGAGCTGGAGGGTAGGGGAAATTGGGTGTTGATGGGATTGCTGAATATGGACTGTAAGGTCATAAGAAATGTACTGATGTACTGTAATGTGTGACAGCTCTTCTCTACCTCTGTGCTCAGTACGTTGTGTATTTTGTTATTGTTTTAAACTGAAGTAGTAATGTAACAAAGAAAACCTGCAGAATGTTTTGATAACATGTATGGGCACAGACTGAGCCAAATGGACGAATGGGTAGAGGTTTTTGCTCCAACCTTGCATGGGAGACGCTGTGTATCCCTTATTCCTCAGCAGCCTAATAGATGAGCAGCAAAAAAGCCTCCAGGGGATCCCCTGCATGCAAACGACAGGGGTGGATTGGGGGCTGGGGGGCAGCCATGCACTAATATTAGCCTCCATGTTGAGTGGCTGGAGTACACATCCACATGCTACTATGTCTGAGCCATAATCTACCATAGCATGACTCTGCATTCATGCAAGACCATCTGTGTGATCTGCTGTAGTGGTCAAGTTTGCAAATGCCTCAACATGTGGAGATATCCAGAAATATGTATTTACAAAACATTAGAATGTATTCAAAAACATATTTTAATATTCTGGCAATTTTAAATGTACGTGCATATATATACATATTAGTATTATAATTTAATTCTGAGGGAACATGTGCAGTTTACACAGAGTAATGTTGAAGTTGTCTTCTCCATAAGAATTGAAAAAAAAATTCTATTAAAAAAATATAATTTTAATTTACAATAATATTCCAGCAAACAGAATTAGTTTGGAAGCCAGTAAGGGATCACGTCCTTGTGGCTGATCTAGTAATTCCTCCCCGTTGGTTGGGGTACCTACATGAAGGGGATAGGATCAGGAGAGAACAGTGTGATCCTCAAACACCATCCGTGTGAGACTCCTTGCCAGCATGTGAAAAGGAAACAGCTGCTGTATATCAGAGGAGACCACAGATGAAATGCATTCCAAACTGGGAAGAAAATATGTCAGAATAAAAAAATAAATAAACACATAAAACGCAACACAATGTTTCATCAAATATGGCTAGGAGAAAAAGTAGGAATTGTAAAATGGTAAATTGTATTCCACCAATATACTGAACTAAAAGATTTGAGCTTAGATTGGATCCCTGTGCAGATCTAAAATCTGTGTCCAGTCTGTCACAGTCAACCGCCTCACTTTGTGTTGAGAAGTGGTGTGGACATAAGGGCTCAAACGAAAACACATTTTTGAACTGTCTTAAACATAGGCAATATGGGGGGATCGGTATGAGATCAGACTGGATAATTACGAGAAAAATCTGCATAACATCGCATCAAAATTGCATAGCTTAACAATCAACAGTGTGAAAATACTCAGCATAAAACACACAACGTCGACCACGCTCATTCACATGCATCATATCCACATCATATCTATTTTTACACTGACTGTTATATAAACCTTTGTCAAAGCATTCTCATTTGTTAGTTAATGTTTCTTGGTGCAAGCTATTCTTCAGAAAATTCTTATCAAATTGTGCTTTTTAAATGTGATGGGGTCAAAATTAGCCATTTCAAAAAGCACACGATATCTGTGGTTACAGTAACTCCCATCTGCAGCCTCTGTACTGGATTCAGCTCTCAGTAGACTGTGCTAACTCCAGCTCCACATTCGCAGCCTATCTCCCCAACACAGAGCAGATCACCCTCTCCTCCTGCGGTAAAAGGCTAAGACAGGCTTACAGGCTGGCCTTCTAACATAACCTGCCCTTGACGTTAGACTGTGGTGCACCTACAGGAGTGCTGGCTTGCAATATATTGCACCATTGAGGGTGCCAGCTGTCTTTCCTTATAATGACTTATAGCACGGCACAAATCGATTAGGGAGCATCTAGGATTAATTTAAACATTTCACCACAAATATGAATTTAATTTTTTTTCTCTTCCTAAACTGTTTGAGGCCAGAAGGATCAGTGTGTGGTGATGTGTATCTTTGTGAACCTCTGTGAAGATGCCACAGGGAATCAATGTGATCTTCCAATCGGTCAGGCTAGGGTGGAGAGGGGATTGATCTATTTGAGCAGACACATTGTCAATACTGACGTCTACTCAGTATAAGATGTAGCTGTTCTCGTGTCCTTCACACATGAATCCGTGCTATGCTTGCTGCTACAGGCTATTAATTATGGTACATTCAAAACTCAGGCCCAAATTCATGACTCGTAGCAATCACTGGAAAACTTAACTTTGTCTGTGTAATGTTTTGGTACTGCTGTAATTATTAACAAAAATACTATGGTCTCAACAGGGATGAGGTGAAACTAGTTAACAATAATACATAGTATTCATTGTAAAGGTTAATAGAATTACAGAATCACAGCTACAGAAATTAAAGCAACAAATGCTCTTGCCTTGAGAATCTGGGATATCTAAATTACTCTCTTGTGTATGACCAGGTAAACTAAATGTTGTTGCTTTGTGTTTTTGTATGTTTATTGAATATATGGAAAAATCATGAGATGGGAATACGTCCATTCAGATAAAGCTACCTGAGTCCCATATTCTAGAAAGTGAGAGATTGTCATGTCTTTTCTGATTATAAAGCAGGTTTGGGTGTTAGATAAACACTGTTTGGCTCATTTCAGTGCAGACTGCTTAACATTTTCCTCAGCAATGGTGGTCGTCATTTACCGATGAGTTTACCAAGCTACGGGGGGCTACAATCTGTTACCTGGCTGTGTGTCACTCAGGAAACAGTCAGCCAATCGAGGAGAGGCTCAGAGACAGACACGTAATTTCTTGTCTTTGCTATACCTTCGGTGAGAAATGTGAGAGGAGACGTAAAACTATACTGAGATAGTTTTTGGTACTTAAAATCTCAAATATATAGGTATCAAAACTTCGACTTAACAATGGAAAAGTGTAAAAAAACAGGACATTTTAATAAATAGTTGCAGTATGAGATGTGGTTTTTTGATATGCCAGTTTCAATCTCATATGATGTAGAAGATGTACTCATATAATTACTTGCATAACCGATAGCTGTCATATCACTACTGAAATTAAAAAAAGAAAGGTTGCACTACTTGTAACTGGCAAAAGTAAATATTGCATGTGACAGGTTACTGCTTAGATCAGGTTTGTCCCTCTTGTAAAATAAGTACATAGGGAGAGTTACATTGTGGGTGTCCCTCCAGAGATAGCTCAGGCCCCCCCCACTCCCCCACCATACACACACACCTCTGTGCCTTTCCTCAGGGAAAACATGATCTATCTCCTGGCGGGCAGGCCAATTAAAAACCAATCAGGCTACTTGAAGTGCGCTGGTAATGGGAAAGCCACGGCAGTGGAGGAAGTGGGGCTGATTAATGGACATTTTCACCTTGTGGCATAACAGCCTCCCACAGGCATCCATCACCCCAGGGGACAACGCTCACCTAAACACCAGGCCGCACACCCATCCAGCACTGTCGCACATATTGTTTATAACTACAAATCTCTGAGTGTATGATGATGAGCATAAAATGCCAGACTAGATTAGAGTAGCTTTGTATTAGCTTGCCTGACCTGTTAGGCCATTTAGATCATTTGGTGTAATGCAGCATCCTAACTAAATCTGGGCTGTGTCACTCTGCATCTTTTTATGGTTAGACATTAGAGATCATTCCAGATAGATGATATGCTGGTCAACTATTTTGGAAATGCAACTATTGCAATATTTCTATTAATAGCTAAACCTCTGCCCTGTGCTGATATTTACAGGCTTTACAGTTGATGTTGTTGCCTGTTTTTTTGTTTTGTCGGGTAAAAGCTGGACTTTCCCCACAGGGTGCAGACACATTGTTAACAGTAGAGTCAGGACGCTTTTGCTAAGGAGGAGTGAAACAGTGTGTTTGTGTCTTTCCCTCTGGTGCCATTGTAAGGCAGCAAGCATTCAAAAGAAAAGTATTAAACGGTGTGAGCGAGGTTCGTTCCATTTCAGGAGCTGCTGTGACCTACTTCACACAGCCAGGCAGCTAGCTGTAAATAAGGATTTTCATAACCTGGTTTGGCCTTTCCCATTAGAGGCACAACTGCGCCTTGAAGAATATTACAAGGAGCACAGGAGCAGCTGTTTAGAGCACTGCTACGATATCATCTAAGCACTGACCTTGAGACTTCTTGTGTTGTCGTCATGTGATTACAATTAGTTTTAGTGCTACGCTTAGTGTGAACTGAAGGTTGTGTATGCAAACCATGATAGAAAGGGAAGGTACACAAGCAGGCAATTCAGTCTTTTGTGCCCCCCTGCTAAACCTTCTGTATGGTAATGTTTTCAGTATCCACTCCCCTGGTACCCTGCCTACACACACCATCAGAGAGGAGGAAATATCAGAGATTCTAATTCTAGCTAGTTTAGAGAGCTAAACCTCCCATCCATCAAGCTGTAACTGAAAGTTGACATGAAGCTCAGTGATTTGCACAACTGTTGGATGTTCAGACTAAACTGTTTGCCTGATGTCACTCATACAAGGGCAGGCGTGATCAAATGCATACTCAGGATCAAATAATCCTATGCATGCAGAGTTTTGATAAAACATGGAAAACATGAATAATGATTAATAATGCAGATGTATTTTCCTGTCCATCACACAGTCGTGGAAATGCGTCTTGACGTGGCTCATATATAAATAAGTAGAAAAGTTGCAACCAATGGTATGGTGATTGTTTGGACCAAGTATAACGTAGCTAACCCAAGCCACATTTACTTTAAATTCACTTGTTGTGAAGTCAGATTATTTTCTTAGCCTGCTTAATTTGCATATACTTTTCCAAATTGAATCAGCTGCAACATTCGCACCTGTTGACATTTTCTCTTTCTAAATAATAACAAGATGAATCAGAAAAGCAAATGTTTCAATCACAACAACACCCGCCTCCTCAGGAATGACACAATCGCTGTAGCGTCACTAAGTCAAGTAAGTCCCCGCATTCTTTGGGTCAAAAAAAGAGTTTAGTTAGATTTGTAAATCTTGCCATCGCCATTTGGCAGTTTCACAAGTCAAGGTGTCCAGGACACAATGTATGAGAGAAAGATAAGGAAGGAAAGAAAAAAAAAGACAACAAAAGAAAGAAAGAAAGAAAAACTGGCAAAACAGGAAAGGAAAGAGAAGAAATGAAAAAAGAAGAGTGCTGGGCCAGTCTAGGGGAAAGTGGTGTGATATTGGAAAATGATTACCAAACAGGCATCCATTATTCAACAGGGCAATCAGGGAGGGCACAATCTCCTTATTTATGCTAGCTCTGTAAATCAGATTTGTCGGTTTTGATCACTCTAAAATCTCCCAGTCACACGCCAGCAATATTGGGCGAATATTACACTGTCTAATGGGTAATTGATGACGGCATGTGACACGGATCGAAACGAATGGACAGCCTACAGGAGCAAGGAGGGGGGAGGCTGGAGGTGTGGGGGAGAAGAGATGACTATTGAGTGTAGCATTGCATTCAGCAGGCGTGTTACACGTCCCCTCATATAATATAGACTTGATCGTGGTTCCTCTTTTCCATGGAGGCGCTGATGAGCAGGGCAGAATGAATATAAATCCACAACTGTATGCACTGCTGACTAAAGAGGGTGTTGCATTGTTTCAATCAGGACTCAAGGACTCAAAGCTGTAAAACCAAACCTGTAATTTTTTTCTGTTAATTTTGTTTTGTGTGTACTCAAGAATTATATTTTATGCATGAGTGTGTGTATGTCAGGCCTATACCACAGTGTCAGGAGGCAGGCAGGCAGACATGATGTGCTCTGAGTCGCAGCTGTCTCTGTGAGGGTGGCCTGACCCCTGCCTTCAGCTCCGCTTCACAGGACAGCAGCAAATGAGAGGTGTCATCGCATGACAGCAGTACAGCCCCTCTTTAGGACTGATGGCTCATTGAATGCACACACACACACACACACACACACACACACACACACACAAACACACATACAAACATACAAACATGCATGTGAATGCAGCCCAACCAGGCATATGTATGCACTTGCATGCAAACATTCATGTTGAGACAAATGCTTGCAATAGTTGGAACATAAACAGACAATGATGTATAAATATTGACACACACACACACACACACACTTCCACACAAAATCCCAGGAAAACACAGCACAGATCAATAGCTTTGTTTCATGAACATACAGCTTTTGTTTGGGGAACAATGATTTGGATTCAGTTTTGACCACCTAGTGCTTATGGCTTGCTTTGTCTAGCCTTGAAAATCAAACTCAGATGCAGAACAGATTGTGTTAGACAACAATACAAGCACTCTCATTTTTGATTTGGTTCATTTTTAGGGGGTGTCAGAACGATCCTCTAAATTGGAAAGGCCATTTTAGTTTAGATAATTTGTCTTTCTCTTGTGTGCGTTTGAGTCAAATCGATCACTGCTTTGGAGTCCAGTTTTTTGGGACTTGGTTATGGTGTGACATTTTGTCAAAGAAGCCCAGTTATCAGTAAATCCATTCCATACAGGCAAGAGAATGCAATCTCAGTGTGTCATCACGGATTAAAGGGAAAAAAAAGTTTGTTGCTACTTTGAGGGAATGACAAGAAGCAGTAGAAGCAGAGTGATTGAGGTGATGCAATGTAAAGCCTGATATTTACATCAATAACAATGCATGTAGAAAACCAGAAATTAAGCTAACACTGTTCTAAGAGGGATGATGAAAGACAAGGGCTGCACACTGTTGTCTGTGTATGCAGAGACGATGCTCCTTAAACTAGGGCATATCCACCTGCCACCTGGAGGCCTCCTCAGACACAGCCCTCTGAAACCGCTGACAAGGCACCTCTGGGCCTTCCTACTAACTTCCCTTAGCATACACACACACACACCAACACGGGCACACACACACACACACACACTTTTAGTTGCTTCGTCTCTCCTCACGTACCCTCTCCCTGTCTGTCCTTCCTTTGCTCCTTCTGTCATTTCCTTTATTTTAGCCAGTGTCTCTAGTTCACATTCTCTCGCCCCCCTCACCTGTCTGTCTCAAAATTTTGTGTGTTCTTCTTCCCAACTATCCTGCTCTGGCCTGACCGTGCATCTCTGTTTCATTGTTATCCTGGTCGATGTAACAGGATTTTCCCTGTCCTAGTAGATGATTAGTTCAGATATAACTGAGAAGGGGAAAGGGGGGGTTTGAGCATGTTTTGGCTTCACTTCTTCCTCTCAGTTCAGCGGTTAATGAGGGGGATAGATCACATATTTATTGTTAACAAGGAGGATGCCATCGTTTCTCATTCCCCCTCACCAATTGTGCCCCACAGTCCCATGCATAATAAATCAGACCCTCTGTGTCAGCATTGGTCTCTCCATAGAGACAAGAAAGTCATGGTGTGATCTTCTACAAAATGCAGGAGAAATTTGAAACTATGCTCTCAGAGCTGATTCTGCTTCCTTCCATTGCTGCAATGCACATCTGTGTCATTGCTATGTCTCTGTTAAAACGCTTCTTTTGCTTTGCCTGTGTTAAGCTCCCCCATCTTGTTCATTTTACTCAAATCTGTGTATCCCCTGTCCTGAATAAATAGCACTACACGTTTTAGTTCTTTAGTCTCAACCCTCGCCACCGCTCGCTTCCCGAAAGAAGGCACTGCCCTGCTCGTGTAAGTGACCTCATTTTCCTGCTCGGCCCAGCGTTTTCTGATGTGAGCCGTCCCAAAATAGCTTGGCTACAGCAAAGCGTGGCAAACTCATTTCCATCTTGCATAACAGGGACCAAACACCCCGCGACTTCCTAAGCTCAATGGCGAGATGGCAAATACTCTCAGAGGCTGAATATCAGATTCCCCCCTCATTGCATGAGTTTCACTAATTCACTTTCATCCCACAGTTTGTGCATTATTTCTGTTCAGTCGCTCATATTTATTGAATATGTTACTTGGAGTGCAAGTCGACTATGATCAAATTAATAGAATATGTGTTGAGTCCAGAAAAAAAAAACAATAAAGGGAATGGATAAAGAGACAAGGTTCACCGGTAAAGGTCGGGGCAAAATGACTAGGCATCATGTAACGATACTATGATCCGTATTTTGTACCCATAACAGTATCAAAATAATCTGCTGGTCGTGCTATGCTAGGGCATCACTTTGCAAGGCCTGTATTATCATACAGTTAAAATGGTATTGCAGAATGCGGTAAGGACCGCGTATGCGTTGGCCCATATCTACTCCCCTGTCACTGAACTGGCTTTGGATGGAGATAATGAGAGTAGCTGAGGAGAGGAATGGTTTTACCCATGGCTGCGGTGCTTCTTAACGGGGTCTGTAGGGCGCCTTCACAAAGCTAATGTAGAGAAATGGAAACAGATGGAAGGCATGATTATTTGATCTGCAAAGAGCTCTTGGTGGGCTTTGTAGTAACTGGACTAGACTGCTTAGAGGCAAGAGAGTGGGTTGTATATGTCTGTGGGTGTGTGTGTATGTGTGTGTGCAATCTCAGGGAAGTGCATCAATGTGCACGGGTGTGGGTGGCTGTTGTTTGTGTGTGGATGCCGGCATGCATGTGCGAGTGTGTTTGTCCATCTGTTCCCATGTTTGAATGCATCGCACGTGCCTGCGTGTGTTTGCATGCTCTCCTAATAACAATAAGATTATTTGTTTCACACGCCAAACATATGGCCTTCTAATTAGGATTGAGCAGTGAGTAGTGATACAGGTAGAAAGCTCATTCAGACACTTCACAGTTTATGCAGTGTATTCTGCATGTAGGTATCTTGGTTTTGTGCTGAAGTGTGTGTGTGTGTGCTACCTTGATACATACTACCATGCAATGCTGCCTGTTAATTTGGTAACTGTGCAGAGCTCCGTACCTGTGGGCAGCAGCATGATTGTTTTTGCGCGTGAAGGGCGCTCCATTCTGAAATGT
Organism: Lates japonicus; assembly: GCA_033238685.1. Classification (NCBI taxonomy): domain Eukaryota; kingdom Metazoa; phylum Chordata; class Actinopteri; family Centropomidae; genus Lates; species Lates japonicus. The sequence continues at coordinate 21,159 of BRZM01001818.1, forward strand.
CTTCATCCACAATTCAACGATACAGAAATGCAGTCACAGATAACAGGTCTAATCTGCTTCATTCATACTCACATACTGTACATATGTATATTGTATCCATGCATGTATAGACAGCAGTGTCTGTGCCTCTACTGTTTCAGGTGTTTACCCAAAAAGACCCTTCCCACTTTGAAAAGCAATGAGTAATAAACACACATCAAACATACAGGGGCATGCAGATCTATACTGTACAACCCACACACAACACAGAGAATTAGTCCAGCTCTGTATTATTCTATTGATCTTACTGCAATGCTGGAACTGTTACCATGCCTCTCTACACAGTATTCACTGCTGCAGAAGCACTCCCATACAGTAGCACAGAGTAGATCGGCCTTGATGTGAATAGCATACACACATACACCAAAGTACTGTATGTGAGGAGATAAACCCACCAACACACACACACAGATAGTACAGGGACGCAAAACTCTGACAAAATATACAGCCTCTCACATCATCCCTCTCTCTTTGTCTAAAACATACATGCTCACACACACACACACACACACACACACACACACACACACACACACACACACACACACACACACACACACTCACAGTCACCGAATGGGGTACATTATCACATGTGGTTCCTTGTCAGCAGGGGGTTGGAGGACGTGGCTGGTGTGTGCGCAAGTGATCAAGGGCCGCTGCCTCTGTCAACAGTACCCATAGGCTGGGTGGTGATGCTATCTGACAGCCTGCATGGCAGGATATGTGTGTGTGTGTGTGTGTGTGTATGTGTGCGTGTGTGTTCCATGACCGCTTACGAGTCACTGTTATGCCTCCGCCTGCTATGTTCCCCAGAGACCTCTAGTGTCTGACTGTTTCGCATGCAGTGTGTGTGTCTGTGTGTGTGTTTGTCTTTTTTGTCTGGCTGTGTGTTCAGGACCCCATTAACAGCTGGCCTTACTCACACAGTAAACAAAGGTCGTTGAACCATCAAAATTTTAGCGATCTAGTCTCTAGTAGTGTTTGCACCATGCCTCTAACAACACATTCAAATATGCAATGCTGAAACACTCTACACGCTACATCTGTTAGTGTTTGTATCTGTACAGCAATCTGTTTTAATTTGTGGGAAGGATTTACATTAAAGAACAGTACCTTGCCAAATTGGCTCATTGTCATGCAAATCGTGTTGCTTTAAACTTAATGTTTGAGCCCACTCTACATCACGCAGTAAACAACTACTTTCTGATGCGACTCAGACACCATCCTCAACTGGCGGCCGCCACAGACCCACATTATGAAGTACAGTTGCACCTCCAGTGCCTCTCAGCACATGCATTTGGCTGAAATATTCAGCCCAGCTCCCAGTGTTACTTTGTATGTATAATTACTGATATGCTGCCTGTCATTGAGAACTCTCCCAAACAATGTTTGAAGGGGGAAGGCGCGCATGAATTCCCAAATATGCAAAAAGATCAATAAATTGCTGTGGTCAAAAGCCAGCGACCAGTGTGTTCTGCCTCATGTGACCTAGAGATGGGGAGATGTGCCCTTGCAGTTGAGATAGCTAGCTTTTTCTATACTGTGCTTGGGATTGATTTTTGCCTATTTTGGTCCATCAGAAATTATATTGCATGTATTTTTTATATATTTTGTGTTTTGACTGTGCTACCGCCATTTTAAAAAAATAGAAAAAGGGTGCAGTCCTTAAACATAAAACAGTTGCATCTTAGTAAATGATCAGCAGCATAAATTCTGTGGTCTGAGAGTTCACAGGTTCACTTGAGCCCGATTACTGCCATTGGGCAGAAAGGTGACAAAGCAATGTGTTGTGCTAAAATCAGCTATTCATCGCTTTTTTGAGGACAATGTTCTGTGTCAGTCTGCATCCATCTGACACAGTCACTGTGATCTTCATATGTGTTGTTAACTGTTTATTTATGATTAAACCATTATGAATTTTGTGTGTGTATGTTTTTTATGAGAATTTTATGTGGATGAGTTTTTTCTCCAATTGTTGTGTTGAGATATTTCACACTGTACACATACATATATGTGGAGTGTGTGTGTATGTGTGTTCAGAACCAGGCGCTCGGGAGCCTATTTGCAGAGGGAGGAGGTGATGATGGCGCCTCATTCGAGGCGCAGGGCCAAGCCCAGGGCACCTAATTGTTCCCTGGTTCTACAGCCTGCCTCGCATCTCCCTCAGCCTCCATGTTTGGGTGCATTCTGGCAGAGTCAGATGACATGCTCCCTTGTCTCCTAAGCTTTTGGTCTCAGGAGGTTCCACCTTAGTACAAAGCCCAAGGTGTGTCTGATTACCACTTAAATGAGATCCCTAGCTAACTGGCTATATTGTTGGCCCTTTGTTGACAGTCGAGATGAGCTGCCAGACAGCCACCCAGTATGTTTAGCTTGTTAGTCGATCAGGAGATTTCTATATCAAATATAACAAACATTGGTACTAGACTAGGACCCAATTGCTTACCTAGTTGAGAAACCAGTTAGCCATCAGCTAGCTGTGCTAACAAGCCATGACTAACATAGAGGGGGCTTTTTTTTTCTTCCATTCCTTTGTACACCGATGGCGGCTCACACTGGTGGTTATTAGTGAGCTTGTTGGAAGAGGAGCTGGTATTGGTTAACCCTTCCTGAAAGGATCTGCAGCTGTCTTCTCCCATTTCAGAGGATTAAAAGGCAGAGATGGCAAGAGAGAATAGGAGAGAGAGAGAGACAGAGATGGAGCTATAGTGGGGTTGGTTATTATTTTTTTGCCAACAGCAGATGCCAGGCACAGGGTTTTAACCGCACATTTCTTAAAACACAGCACAGCTGTTGCCCTGTGCATCTGGGCACCAGATGGAAAGAGAGGAGGAGAGGAGAAGAGAGAGAGGTAGAGGAGAACAAGAAAAAAAGAAACAGGGAATAAGAAATGAGAGAGAGAGAGAGAGAAAGAGCAGGAAACAGCTGTGTGGGAGAAACAGAGGAACACGAAGGAAGAAGAAGGGAGGAGAGAGAGGGAAGAAACAAAGGCTGACATAGATAACATCTATCAGCACAGCAGAAACATGGACCGGGTTTAATATTATAAATAGAGACCCACATCCTCCCACTCATATCCCCAGTTTAGTATCCCTTCCAAAAGCTGGGAACCACTAACTGGCCAAGCAATCCACAACAGGGATTAGCTATTCAGCTGCAGGAGGCATTTAAATATGCCTATAAGCTCTGTGCTTTATGTGGGAGTGATCAAACACAAACACACACCGAGGTGTCGAAAGACGCAAGAAAGAAAGAAACTAACAAAAAATACATGGTTTACTCATTGTTTTTTACTGTTTTTAAGGATGTCATATAGAATTGTAATACTATAGAGGAGAAATACAAAAGAGAATGCAATATTGTAGCACTCACATTAAATAAAGATTTAATACAGAAATCTTTATGAAACAATTACAACAACAGGATATCGCATGGTGAGAGAAAGAAAGTATGAATGCAGAGGAATGTGCCAAAAATTCACTGAGGAATGCTAAATACATGAGATATGTCTGAACATTTCTGAAAATACCCTAACAGAAAGATAGAAAACTGTGATATGTTGTTGAAAATATTGACCATAGGTCTAGTTGTACTATATAATGCCTGTACATGCCTGGTCCTCCAGGGAAATGTAGTGAGTCGCTCTTTTGAAAGCTGACTATTGAGCTGTGTGATATGTAAAATAGAGGTAGATTGAAATTTCCTTTCTTTTCACTCCCCACCTGTGGACAGCGTGCAGGGCAAAGGTCAGCACTACTGAAAGGGAATTACACACACTATTATTATTTTACAATATGTATAATTTTCAAAGACCCTTGCACTATTAAAGCATGCTTGTTTCTCCATCACTTCATTTCACCCCCACCCCCACCCCTTCTTTCTTTTGTTCTACCTTCTATGAGTTGTCCTGACGCCGAAAGGAGTTGTGCCAGAGTGTTTTGCTGAGAGGAGCTGTCAAACGCCTGGCCTCCTGTTGAGAAAGAATAAGAGAGGACATGGGGAGCTAGAGGAGAGAGAAAGAGAGTAGAAAAGCAAGGAGAGAGCCTTTTCAATTCAGCAAACATATTCCTAAAGCCAATGAAGAGCTGTGAATGAGATAGGAGGAGTAATAGTAGAGTTGGCCTGATGACTCAAGCTGGCCTGAAGACAGGAGGTTCCGCATCTTGTTTGGAAAGGCTGTGAAATGAATAGACATTGTCTGCCAAGAAAGAAACCTCAGAAACTGTGGCATCGTCTCATGATGTGCTGTAGAGCATTTGTCCTGGAAAACCTGCTCCTCATTGTGGAATGGCAAGGTATGCCCATTATACCAAACGCCCAATACAAGATTAATACAGACAAAGATATGCACTATGTGGAGGCCTCTTGATCAAATATGAATACGGGTCTTGAAAGGTCATGAAAAGTCCAACTGAGAAAGAGTGAGATATAGGCTTCCTTTATATCATCTTTTTTCCTGTCAGTGTCAGTCAATCTTTCTGAAATTGAAGGAGCACCAGCCATTATAGGATTGGTGAAGGGTTATATTTGCTATTTACAAATCAATTTGACACAGACGGACATACAGTAAGACAAGCAAATAAACAGATACAGACAGATGGACAGGCAGACAGGTAAACAGGCAGACAGGCTAGCAGGCAAACAAATAGAGACACAAACAGATGATGAATAGACAGGCAGATAGTCAGGCAGATTGGCAGAGCGGTTGACAGCCTGGCCACGCTTTCCCGCAGAGAGTATTGGCTAGAAAGAGGGCTGGCAGACAGGCGATGACAGGCAGGCACCCATGCACACAGACAGAGACACACAGACACAAAAGCAGACAGACAGGAGGACTGAGGAGTGCAATAGATAGAGAGACTGGCTGGAAGAGAGACACATGGAGCAGCAGACAGAAAGGCAGGCAGAGAGGCTGCTGACAGACATGCACTGTTGGCAGCAGGACAGGCAGCTACGAGGGAAGGAGACATGGGATAAGTGTGCCTCCTGGTGAGGAGCGAGAGGAGGGAGACAGAAATAGAGGAAGAGAGAGAGGAAGCCAAAGAGAGAGAGAGAGAGAGAGAGAGAGAGAGGAGGATGAAAATAGTGAAGGCTGGCTGGCTGACTGTTGATCTGTGGCACTGGTTGGCAGAAGACTCCCAGGGAGAGAGCTGTTCATTACAGTCGCACTCATATCCCCCCGCCCACCCATCTTCATCCTCCATCCCCCAGCTGGACAGAAAGATGTTTCATGAAGAGAGAGACATTTAGCAAAACAGTGGCACAGAGAGGTGAAAGAAGGAAATGTGTACAAAATTAGGAGTCAGAGTGACAAATGCTATCCAATAATGGTTGGGAATGAATTAGGCGGAGAACATAGAGCTATTCCTCTCCTCTCTGTAACACACACTTGAAGGACACTGTGACAGGGCTTACTGCCACATGGGGCTTACATGTGCCCCAGGCTTTTTAGAAAGGGATATGTGCGATATTCATTGTGCATCTTGTCTGAGACAATGTGGATATAAGTTTTTGCACATCGGATATCCTGCATCACAAGTTCAGAAAAGGCAAATCTCTGTTTATATTTATATATAAAATGTATGTGTGTACTCACCTTTATCAAACTGTACATTTAATACATTTAGCTGGCCCTCACTATCTAGAATAACGACGGTATACTAGCAGTGTGAGCTCCAGATCACCAACATTTTATACATGCAGCACTTAACCAATCAAAATGTGGGCGGTGTCAGAGCCAGATGGAGCAAATATATCTATTTCAAGATAATATATTACAGAGAAGTAGAGAAAGGTAAAATAAACGGAATGTGAAAGGTTTTATTTATTTACAGAACTACATAGCCGTCATTGGTATTGTGTCATATAATATATCCGACTATATTTCCAGAGGAGCCTGGATAAACTGCATTGCTTAGTGCTTAAAATGCTCAAGGCAGAAAGTCTTGGGCTTGCTAAAAAGCCCGGAGGTACTTTTCAGGACAGACGAAATAAGAATATTATGGTCGCTTTGATCTTACCCCATGTTTGGACAGTTGGAAATATTGAATCAGTATGTCGATATGGATTTGAGGGTTGAGGATGTTTTTATGGCTTTCTGGCCACATACAAGGTTACAATGTTACAGCCGTGTGTGGAGTGTGAATGTGTGTGTGTGTGTGTGTGTGTGTTAGTGTTTTGCTGCAGGTAAAGCTGTTCAAATGTCCATCTGCCGAGTTCACAATCCACCTGAGCCCACTCACATATGCACATGTGCCTCCCCTCCCATCCCACAACACAAAACGCTGCAATTGCAACACGTGCCCATACACACATTCACATAGGCACACGAGAAACGCCATAGCCTCTCAAACTTCAAATATTCAGTACATACCTGTACACAGCCGTGCGTTGAGTGTGGTTCTGTTTCAGTTCTTTCAGACCTGTCTTCACTCACAGTCATTTGCATAAAACATCCCACCTTTTCTCGTCACCTTGATGTAGCTGCACACGCAGGATATCAACACAATGTTTTCTGACAAAACCAGAAATGCACATATACATTTTACAACAGGTGTTAAGTATGCAGGAAAGGAAAGAATGTAGTGTAGTGAGCTCAAATACAGGCAAACACACACAAGCAAAACAGACATGAGCAAACATCCGTATACACACGACTATCTATAGAGTTTATGTCTGCATGTACGCTATATATACACGCAGCTCTTGTTTGCAGATGATTGTTTTTTCAGCTTGTATTTCAGTAGTATGTGTGCTTGGCACACCAAGTGCCAAGCTGATAATTATTGAAACGAAGCTTAGATCGCTGTCGCTACTAATTTGGCAAGATTCTAAATCAGATCTATTTACAAATGCCACATAAAGCACCTGTTTTTCTAGGATTTGTATACATTTTCCAGTGACACTAGGCATGGCTCAGTCACTATTTTCTTAATCTAGAATAAAGACAAGTGCAGTCAGCCAAATGCTGCTTAATGTGTACCTGCTCACTTATTCATCAGCTGAGCCAGCCAACATCAGCCTGTGGTAGCCAAACAGGTGCTAATGACATTTTATAGGTCTCTGAAAATGCATTAAAACTTCATATTCCACTTTGGATTTTAAGGTTTTCTTGACACATAATTTTTTTTTGACATTATTGTTTTGATACAAGAAAAGCATAACTGTATGTTCTTGAAAATGTTTAAGATATGATTATTAAAAGTGTCCAATAAAACTCATTCACATGCTAGTAGCGGCTAATACTATCAGACAAACCGATATTTAAATTTTCCATTGCCACACAGACTCATCATAGTAGGAAAGCACAGATGTTACCTCATAACATTAATGATGGCTCTGTCTCTATTAAATTGTTCAGTAAAATAAGCCATGACAGTTTCATAGTGGATTCGTAGAATCTAGAAATCTGTAAATTTTTCATGATTTACATTGTTAATATTATTTTTGACTTGAAGCGATTGTCTCCATGAAAAAGGTCCATCATGGACATTCTTTGAATTACTTACTGCATTATAAAAAACACAACAAGTGGTTATATTTATATTTTTATTACACTTTAAGAATCTGAAATACTAGATGTAACAGCATTGTTAATAGTGGCTTATATAATTACACATAATAATTATTTGGTTTTCTGTTACGAACCAATTTAGACAGCTTGACAATATATTAGATAGACCATTTATCGTCGGCCAATTATCGCGGTGCCAGTTATTCGCATTGACGCATATCCTACTCCGGCTTTTTAAAATCCGACGGCTGATAAGAGATCAACGAAACTGGCTATTTTACCGATGCAGCTGCGCTCCCCGTCTGCAGTCACTACTCAGTCTCCAGTATTGTCCTGCCCACAGCACCATCTGATTGGTTACACGTGAGCGTGGCATGGGTACAGCCAATCAGCAGTGCCTGGCCACACGGCGGAGAGGTGAGAAAAAGTTTTGTTGGGGTGGAGAAGTCTAGAGTTTTTTTATTTTACTGTAGAAAACTTTAGGAGTCATTTATTTGCTTAAGTTTTCATTTAACTTTGTAAGACATGCCGCGGAGCTCCCCTGCACTTTTTTGTTAGAATTTCTGAAACAAAGATGTTTATTGTCTGTATAAAAAAACCTTTTAACATGTTGCAACTGAGTATTGTTTATCAAACAAATGCTTAAAGGCATTTAAACGGTTAAGTGTTGGAGTTTGAAGTCAAAAATCAAAATTTTGACGCCTAATATTTTCACTTACTGCAAATGAATATCGACCAAATATCGGTTATCGCCCTTGACTACTAATAATCGCACAGATCGTATCAGCCTCCCTGGGGTAAAACCATATCGGTCTATCTCATAATATACAGTGACAGGACTGCGGAGTATCAAGCTTCCCCACTTTGTGGTACCCACCAAAACTCAAGTCAAACAGAACACAGAAAACTGTCAAATATGAAAAGTTGGCATTGAATGGCAGGTCAAATTTGTAGACCCTTCCCTCATTCCTTAGATAGTTCTTTTTGAATCATAGCTTTTAAATTTGTAAGCTAAGCTATTGTAATGTGTGTTTGTTGGTAACGAAACAAATGGTTTTGCAGGAAAGCGTGTTTATATTTCCCCAAAGCAAAGTCTTACCAAAAACTATTAACAAAAAAGAAACTCAGGTAACATACCGACAATATACCGTCAAAAACATAAAACAAAGGTCCCAGGACGTACAGGGCATATTGTCTATGTGGTGTTTTGGGGGTTTTTAACTGGAAAAACCTGAAATATATGATCTTGATAATGACATTTGGCAATAGAGGTAAAATATTTGCATATGCATGTTCAGTAGGTTTCACATCTGAATGACAATATTAGCTGCTAAGACTTAAATTTTACACGCTTCTGAACTGCACTTTGATAGTCAGATACCAGATACTACCGGAAACCATCTTGACACCGGGAGGGGTCTGTATCTGAACGCCAACAATCCAACACTACACCCACTTTCACGCCTGTGATTTCAGCCAGAGACTGTCTGAAAATATGTGTTGCCGACAATGATATTGCATCTCACAGCCCATCATCCCATATGCAAAACCCAGCTGTTAACTCTCATCATAATGTGTAGTTAAATTAATAAAAAGTTTTATGAGACAAATAATAACACTATCAGAAGTGACTCAAAACGTATTGAATAATTACATAAATGACCAGATCAGGAAAGTGAAGCAATTTCAGCAGATAGCCTGCCTTTCTATCCGCTTAATGGGCTGCCTTCTTGATTTTGTTAAAATATGTGGAATGATTTGACCACAGCTTGAACCTTGTAGACGGGCTTTTAGGTAATAAAGAGGGAAGGTCTGCTCACAGGTGTGTACACCATAGAGAATGCTCTCTGGGTGTTGGGAGGCTATTTCAAATTACTGTGTGATTCATTCAAATCCAAGCAAATTTTGTCTGATGTTGTCCAGTGTGTTTGACTCCCACACTGGAAATATAGGTCCTGTTTGAGTAGAGTGAGGGGACATTTTCTATTCCGTTCTATTAGGCTGCTATTTTTGATGCCATAGGATACCCAGTGACTGTGTAGAGCCTTGTCAGTGACGAATGTGTTTGTGTGAGAAACAGGGGTGGGGTGCCTTCCCACAGGAAGATATGTGTGTGTCTGTTTGTGTTTGTGTGTGTGGATGTGTGTGTGCTTGTGTGGGTGTGTGTGTTTGAGATGGAAGGAATTGGGGGGATATTCACTGTTCTTCTATCTTGCCTGCAGTACTGTGTGTGTGACAGAAAGAGAGAGAGAGGGAGAGAGACAGCATGTGTACAGTGGTGGGATGTTCTCTCTCTTTCTCCCGCTCTCTCTTTCTGGCTCGCTCCCCTGCGGTGATTCAGTGTGTGTATGCCCATTAGCTTGCCCGAGTGTGTGTATACCTCTGAATGTGAATGCCTACAATGCTATGTCTGTGTGTGCGTGTGTATATGTGTGTGTGTGTGTGTGTGTCTGTGTCTGTGTTTGCCTGCCTGCCTGCTTCGGTGCTAATGCTGAGCTACAGCATGCCAAGCTGGAGGTACCTTTGTGTGAGTGTGTGTGCTTGCGTGTGTGTGTGAGTGTGCATGCTGTGCCTGCTGTCATCCCGGGGTAAAGCCTCAGGACACATAGGGTCATGTGACAGACAGCCCTATCTATCTATCTGCAGACTGCATCATTGGTATTCTGGGTAGACACAGGCAGGGGTGGGGTGGGGTGGTTGGGTGGTGGGCAGTGGAAGGAAGGAGAAAGAGAGAGAGAGAGAGAGAGTGGAGGAAAAGAGAGAGTGAGTGAGGAAAAAGACAGAGAGAGGGATTTTGTGAGGAGACAACTAGAACAATAGAGCTCATCAGTGCATTGAGACCTGGGTGCAATCACACACACAGACACACACACACACACAAATGAGTGTGTATTTGTACACTGTATGCAGACCTGTGTACTTTGTAGAATGCCTGCGCATGCACACAAACTTCACCTCAGTTATTGATCAGTCATGGTAAATGCCGTATATGTACACACACACACACACACACAGGGATGTCCTTGCAAATTCTTAAGGGAGATCTGATATGAATAACGAGAAGGACAACGCCATGAGGACTAAATGCTGGAAAATGTCATCAACGGCAACACAAAAGGAGCTATTTCATTAGCTGGAGTAGTGCTGTTCAACACAGAATCAGTTTAGCATAGCTTAGGGTTAAACTCCCATCTGATGTGATAAAAGACAGCTAACCTTCAAAGACTCTTTGCCATCTTTAATACTGCATTGATACTGCGAACTGCCGCTTTCATTTGATCCCACTGTCTGTCTAGTGAGGAAAGACTGTATATGCCTGCTCTGTAAATAAGCATTCAGCCTTCATTGGCCACATGCAAAGGTATCAGTTTACCAACCAAAGCCCAGGATCTAATATCATTTGCCAGCAAAACATTCAGATCTGCTTATATCAAAATTTCTGTGGACAAGTGGAGGAATGAGTGATGACTGAGGAGGTGTTATTATTAGTCTGTATGGTCAATCGCCAGACGACATTGCTTACATTTTTATAATGACATGTGTGTCTCAAGGTTAAAAATTCTAGGTGTACTTTAAAATGGTTTTATTAAGGAATGCATCACATTTATAATATTAAACCCTGTTTATACCTGGCATCAACATGTATTGGGTGATCTGATCACAAGTGGAAAGCTCTACGTGGTCAGTCCACATCTCCACATGCATCTTGAGTGACCACTTGTGATTGGATCTCTCTTTCCCAAATAAACACATACAAGCAAATTAACACATACATCAATCCCATGTGCTAAGACCAAATGCATTGTTGTTTTCTTTTTTTTGGGGGGGGAAGGGGGGTTATAGAACAAATTCTCCAGGCAGCAAAACACTAAACATGCTTCTGCTGCTGCAGTCTGCTGGAAATTAAAAGAAGAAGAAGATGTGGCCCAGACCACCTCTGAATGTAGTCTGAGTGATCAGATCTCAGTAGGTCCTCAGTGCATCCTGGGTGCATTCACACTAGTACTTAGAGCTTGTCCGCTTGTGATCAGATCACTCTAGACACATAAATGCCAGGTATGAACAGGGCCATGCAGCATGCACAACACACAAGGACAAACTGACTTCACTAGGCAACTGCTCACTCGAATAAGATCGATTACTGAAGAATTCTAAAACACAAGATGTACTTTGGACCTAACAATGAACATCAATCAGATTACCACCAACAAACAGTGTAGAGCCTTCTAATTCTCTTGAAGCCTTTTGTGTGGGTTTGGAGCTTAATAGCATTTTATCAGATCTGAATTAGAGCCCAATAACAGTGTGCACATTAGCCAATAAGTAATAAGAAATTTCAGTACAAATGCCAAAGAAACTTTAGGTAGTTTACAGTGATGCCATTATATAGCTATTTTATTTTATTTGGTAGTCCATCAAAGAGGAACAACAGGTTCATTTTTCACCTATAGAATGTCCCATTCAGTACATGTCAGTACATACCAAATATAATGGATACTTAAAAAATGTTGTTGTTTTTTAAATTTACCAATGTATCAATAACTGATTTTTTTAACATCTTAAATATTAAATGTCAGTCTTGAATGGGTTGGGTAATAATGTTAGCTGTATCAAAACTGCTTATCTTATATGAATCCACTCAAATCCTGTATCTAGTATTTGGGTTCACATTTCACAATAAAATAAGAGAAGCACAAGTTTGGGCTAATGTCAGTGGCACACAGAATAGACCTGACCAGACAATAGTCATGTTTTAGTTTGGGCTTTCAGCAAGTCAATCACAAATTAAACCTGAATTACCTACAGTTAATATAATCTTCCAGTGACAACTTTTGTCATTCTAACCAGTGAGAAAGTCAGTGCTGGCAAAAAATGAGAAGCTTACCGCCTGGATGTTTTGTCCTATGGTCTTAAACAGGACAGGACAAAAAGCAGCTTATCATAGTGTGAAATGTCACCCTTGTAAAATGCTAGCTGTATTAAGCAGTTGTAGTTTTCATTGGTTCATGAATCTTTATTAAGTGATAGAACTCAGTGTCACTTGCTCTATTGTGCCTAAATTATTTTCCTGTTCATTCTCTAATTATCATTCATTCACCTATACAAGAAAAATGTTGTGTCGAAACCTGGACAGGTCCCCACACTACCAGTGTAGAGAGAATCTTAAACACTCCCTCATGGCATCATGTACAACAGTGAGCATGAATAGTGTAGTTTTCTATAGGCAGAGGTGCCATACAGCTCTGTTTTCCTGTGACTATTTCAAGTCTTTGCTGTCTCACTCCTCGACCTTGGTGTTCTATAGCTACTAGGGATGAGAGATGGTGTTAACACTTCTAAAGGCGTAAATCGCCTCTCTCTCTCTCTCTCTCTCTCTCTCTCTCTCTCTCTCTCTCTCTCTCTCTCTGTCCATCTTGAACCCCCCCACCACCACACTTCCCCTCACTGCAATGTTGTTCTCTTCACTCGATAGCTGTGCTGAGAGGTGATTGGAGTCTTCCCAGTCTGATAATGGGCCACATAAACACACTCACACACACACATACACACACACACACACCTTTTTACAGCCACAGAGCAGAGAGAGAGAGAGAAAGAGAGAAAGAGACTCATCAAGTAATTAAGGCCCTGGCTCTCCCTTGGAAATTAAAGGAATGGTCCTTTGCTCTTATCTCTCTCTCTCTCTCTCTCTCTCTCTCTCTCTGTCTCTGTCTCTCCCTCTCTTCCACTTCCTGCTGGGCTGATTGCTGTCTGGCTTCTCTCCTCACCTGAGTATTTCACTCTCTCTCCCAGGCAGCCAACCCATAGTGCATTGTGCTGGTGATTACCCCACTGTGGGTAATTGCGGCGGCAGTTCGCTCGATGTTATTTCCCCCACACTCTGCCCTTACAGAGGCGGAGGCACCTCCCTTGAGAAAGAAGAGGGGTGGAGGAGTGCACTTTTAGCTGTGTGTGTGTGTGTGTGTGTGTGTGTGTGTGTGTGTGTGTGTATCTTATTGGGAGGGGCAAGCTAATAATGAGTGCACTGCATGTGTTCCGGTGTGCATTTTATACACACACACACACACACACACACACACACACATACATATATATATATTGTATATGAGTGTGTGTGTGTGTGTGCTTTCCTTCTAGAGGAGCCTTATCCAGACTGCTTGCGTGGACACTGTTCGTGTTTGTGAGCACGGGCGCAGCACAGCAGGTCATGCACATGGTCAGTTCCATCTCTCACGTCCTTGAAGAGAAAAGCAGGTCAGAAAACTGCTTTTACCTTTGCTCAGTCTTCCTCTTTGATAGGAGCAGGAAAGTCCTAAAGAGCCGGTCCACTTCACTGCCTGACAGCTTCTTTCACCCTTGAACCTCAGTGTCTCAGACAACACCGCTGTGTCCAAAGATAGCTTTGTGAGAGATTCAGCCCATAGACAGTTTCATGTTTTTAACTGTCGCAACAAGAGATCACCCAACAGCTAAAATATGATATGTGTTGATTTAATACAGTTGGCTTCATGGTTACTGCTGCTTGTCTGCCCATATAGACTTACCTCTAAGCCAATGTTAGCTGGCTTCAACCCAACAACTCTTAATAAGATCAGTAGGTATAGAAAACAGAAGGATGGATGGATCACAGTAGGCAGTGTGACAAAATCAGAAGTGGCAAACCCAGTCTGCTTTTTTTTCTTTTTGCCAAAGCAACTCTGTAGTTTAATTGTTGAATTTCATGCTTGTCTGTATGTGTGTATGTGCTCACTACCCAAACTATTTCATAGGCTGATACTATTTACTGGTGGTAGATATCTCATTTTTGTGAAGTAAAGTCACCACTGGAGAGCTTGACTTTGGAGGTAGAATGAAACCCAGCAGATTGCATACCTCCACCAAGGCTAAAGCTGGTCCTGCAAATAAACACAGTACAAAAACAAAGTTAACTACCGTTTGCTTTTATTAAATTTAGCACGGCTACTATGCAATCTATCTCACTAGTAATGCAGAAGAAAAAATACCCACACATTACAGTCTTTTTCCCATTTATTGCATTTTATGTGGATGTGAATGACATCATTTCAACCATGGTTTTTCTCAGGTAAAGGTAAAACAGTAAACATACACCTGTATTTTCAGTCAGTTTGTAATGAATGTCACATCATCATCATTGCCACATATTGTATACACTAGGACAATATTTCCGGCCTGTATCTGTCAGGTATAGTCACAAAATTCATTGATATATAACGCATTAATATTATAATCTATTAATTACACTGATATGTAAATATTACATTCTTTGCTTTGCAAATGACAAATGCATGGACCACGTCAATTATATCAAAAAGTAAATATGAAGGGTAGCAACATGTTACAGTGTATTTAACCTTTGATGAGTATAGATTTCCAAAATGCCATCTCCCATCACAGACAGCTATAGATAGGGTGTGAGCTCATCACAACCAGGTCTCTCTAATCAAATGAAGACAATAAGATTACAGAAGTGGCCAAATCTAGTCTAATATGTCTAATATTCATATAGGCTAATAAGGAGACAGTGATGTGAGGCTTTGTTATGAATTGCCTATTAAATACAGGTGTGTTCACTTTTACTCTCTTTCATGCAGAGAAC
>BRZM01001820.1:50564-93388 GCA_033238685.1 Lates japonicus
TACTGAAAATCTTCCAAGACATGAATTTTGAGCCAGAAACAGTATACTGGCCTGATTCACCTATTGATTTTCCTTTTTGACCCCCCGACAAAAGTGTGATTTAATAAACTTTACGTCTGCTCCAACAGCAACACCACTGTTTCCCAGAAATCAGGCACAAACCTCACCAAATGTCATCCTGGCAAAGATCAGGCCTGGAGCAATTAAGTGTTATGGTCAGCTCGTACACACATTAGTAAACCCCCATTGCTGTTGGCTGCAGACTATTGGCATCATACGTAATCCACCCCGTGCAAGAAATCTCGGCTCTCCTCTGCACCACAAAAATGCCATGCTGTAAGACACAGCAAAAAGAACCCCAGGGAATATGTGGACTTTTTGGCATGCAATACCTAATAAATGTCAAGCTCATGGCTTTGTAGACATGTGAATCAAAACTTAGACCTATCAGAATCAATACTTTACGGTTTAAAAAAATAGCAAAAGGAAAAATATGCAAAACCACCTAAGTCTATTAGCTAGTGGATTGTTCTTTTTCACCTACAAAGCCCAGCAGTGTTCTTTTTTATAGCATAAACTTGTTTTGTGATGCCTCATTTGGTTTCTACTGCATCATGAATACAGTTTATATTCAAGGTCATCTTGTCATGAACATTTGAATAAGCCTTAACTGGCGATATGAGCTATCCACAGTATATATAGCCACAATTAAATACTTAGTAGCATCATCTCATCTGTCATAATATTGACAAATTGGAGGCAGGAGGGTAAATCTGAATATGTCCAATTGGTCTATCATTCAGATGGAATAGTTCTGATTATCACCTCATTAGAGTTTAAATTCTGGCCTTGATCCTAAAAAGGCGCTTTTATCTCCTCTCAAATATTAAGGAGGGCTGGTGACTTTGATTTGTTATTACGGTTAAGCGGCTTTCGTGCCATCCATCATGTTGTGAAATGTGCTTTACGGCTCCAGAGAGTTGGCGTGTTGCCCGCTCTCAAGGCATGCTGGGCTCCAGCTGCTTATATGCTGCCCTGGTTTTGGTGCAGCTGAGGTGCCTCCCGCTTGCTCGCATACCTGGCAAAGAGAGTGTGCCTCCCCGCATAATAAGACTTTTGATTCAGTTCAGGGTGCAAAAGGGGACAGTCTTAGATATCTATCTGTTTATCTATCTATCTGTTTGAAAGTAATTCTAAATACAATGATGTGCTCGTAAACCATTCATCACTATATATAAATTTAAATGGCTTCAGTGGTAGATACTCTACCAAAATTCCATATTGCTTTGTCACTCAAAATTAGATTTGGTCCTGTCAGAGGTTTTCCGTTGCCAATCTTACTACTGAAGTCAAATCCAGGTACCATCAGTTTTGTTTCAATGGGGTCGGTCGGTGTGTATAGATTGGAAATATTGTGAGCTCTCACGCTGGGTTGGTTATTTCACATATGGTTGTTACATGGGTGCTTAAGACAAAAATTACTTTTACATATGACCCTCCTGTCTTGGTAAAACCAAATCATTTTAATATTATATCTTTGTGTGTAGTATATTCGATGGAGTAAAACATAACAGATTTACTGAACACTTGACCTTTTACAGCACTACATGCGGCACTGTGTACAATTAAAATTTAATGGAATCTTTACCACACAAAACAGAGGTGAAGAGCAACCTTCGGTGCTAAAGAGATATACAGAGGCTTTGAAGATTCAGAAATTTCTTTGAAACACCTGAAAAGATCAGAGATGCCAGTGAGAAATAAAAAGTGAGGCATCTCTTAGCAACCAGAAGTTTCTTGGTAATATTGTGGTTGAAAAGCAGTCCATGTGATACTCACAGGCAGCTACGCAGATGTGGTGGCATGATATCATTTTCACAGCTTTGCTGCCCAAGTTTCCAGTAAGTTGAACTTCAACCTCAGTCTGTAGCTTCATCACACATCTAATGGTTTTATAATTGATGGTGAAGTTAGCAGTGGCAACTTTATTGGACAGAACAATTAAAGAAAAACAACAAACTTTTCTTTAAAAATTGTTGTTTTTACCTGACTGGGATGGGCTAACTAATATTGTCAGTCAATAAATACTGAATTTAAAGGTTGCTCAGTCTGTCACTCTTTACTGTTGCTGTTTTCAGATTAACAGCTAACTAGCTATGTGGGCAGATTGCATCACTATTGTGTACAGATACAAAGCTCTGATTGGTTGCCTATTTCTCCAACCTGTGGAAACATAAATAAGGACACCAGACTAGTTTGAATCATTGGGCAAATCACAGGCGTAAGCAAGCGCAGGTGCTGGTGTTACTGATTGTAATCTGTCACTGGTTTGATTTCTTTATATTATGTCTTGGTTTAAAACTACTATAATAATTGAAGTAGCTTCTAATAAAAGAAAGTAGTAATTTAGTAGCTTTTATCTGTTCTGTTTCACCACAGTAGTAAGGATGTTTTGAGCTTAAAAGCTCAAAATGAGCATTACTTTCCCAACACGCAACAGACACCTGATTATGAACTAGTTTAAGTGTTTCTGACTCTCCGCTCCTTCTTACCTGATCACTTCCTGTTTCTAAACTGCACTGCAGTGGCTTTGGCATATCTCAGAAAGTGTCACATTCACGCATTTTTTGTGTGTTATAAATTCACAACTGTCTCCTTGGTGAAAAGATACACTGTCTTATGCCACCACCACGGTTCTCAACTTGTCACTTTAAAGGGGTTTCTGACCATCAGCAGAAACTTTGGTGGCCGCAATCAGCAAGAGGTAAACAGTTATGTAGCCCTCTCAGCTAAACTCAACAATAGATGGTGATGAAACGCAGTAATATATGAATTTTGCTTTAATTATGTGGAGCACTCAGAATCTTATAGCAAATCCACAATACCCAGAAAAAGCAACTTTTTGGGTTAACTTTCTAGAATTGAGTTATCTATTTCTCTAATTGCATTACCATAAAACACAACATGTGAAAGGCTTTAGAATAATTCAGTTAATTTGGCGTCCATAAGTTGTGCCTGCATGCTGATTCACTCTGCTCCACCTCTGGAGAAAAATCTGATTAAATAGACTAATAATACCCATTTAAACCAGACAAGCGGCTTCAGGAAAAAAGAAGCTAAAAGCTGGATGAAATCAAAAGTGTTGTTCAAGTCTCAACTGGTTTGATGACAGCAGAGGTTGGTAGCTCGACAGACTAATTCTTTCTCCCATCTATCTCTGCAAGGTCTGAATATTTCTTTATCCTCTCTCTACACCTATATTGCCCTCTCACGTGCTCACACACAAACACACACACGTACAGACTGCTGATCCTGTCCCCCCTCTGCGGTCTTCAACATGCAGGTGGGGTCATGGATGATTAAAACAGTGGCAGGTGGACTCCACTTTGAAACTATAATGAGCCCTGGGGCTAGATCAAACGTAACCCTCCATCTATTTAAGGCTCTCGGTGGCACCGAGGAAGATTCTCTTGAGAGGCAGTGGCTCCATCTCGTGGAATCCCACCGATGTGCTGAAAATCGTGGGCAACTCTGGAGGATTCCTGACACTCTGATGTGATTTCAAGCAGGCTTTATTGGATTCATTCAGCTGACCCTGTGACCTTTGACCAGAGGGGCTGGGAGTAGGAGAGCAGTCTTCTCCCAGCATTTTATTCCCCATAACCCTGAACTATTGTGAGCACAAACACTGATATTCAATGAGCTATGGTCTAGCTGATGCCACGCTATTATGCAATCAAAATAGAAAGCAAAGAGCGGGAAAACCTACAAGGTCTTTCACAGACACTGGGGCAAAGGTGACTTTGTGTTTATTGAAATTTCTCATTTCAGTTGTTTACTTTCGTGAGTTTGGTTTTCTTCATGGCGTGGCTCAGGAATGGTAATGACGTGATAGTTCAGTGATTAATTCTGTTTGTCAGACAGAAACCGGCTAACAACTACCAAATAACTTACCCATTAGATAGTCATTAAATTTTCTTAAAGACATTCATATCCCCCAGAAGAATTGAGTGCAACTGTAAGTTTTCTTTATCCAGCGCCACCATGAGGCTGTCGCAATATTAAGGAATATTGTCACAATTTCTAGATGGGTTGCAGTGTTTTATTTTAGCCTTCATGAAGTGTAATAACTCCTTATCTGTTTCATCTAAGCCTGTGGGTTCAAACATGCGGTTCAATACACTAAAGTAATATAACATTCTGAAAGCGGTGAACTTGCTTAGGCTTATCCTTATATGCCTGTATGTTAGGCGTTGTCACTGTGAGCATTGCACTTCTAATGTGTTAACATTTAGCTCGAGATATTAACCACCTCACAGAGCTGCTACCACGGCTACTGTCAAATCCTAAGTCACTTCATCTCTAAAGGAAATAAAATGATGCAAAAGGTGTCTTTATTACTGTATGATGTCAGATAGTTTTATTTGGTATAAAACAATAAATTATTAGAAATTATCTGTCTGTCTGTCTGTCTATAAAATCAAAACGAGGCACAGTCATGTGTGTGACTGTCAGGGTGAGCTGTTGAAATATTTCCAGGAGGAATGATTTAATGGAAATGTCAGAGCAGCAGTCATCAGCGAAGGCTGAACCCTCTGATACAATGTGAGCCACTTACCTCAGTGGGGATGAGAGACTCGTTGTCATTCAGCGGTCCCGATAAAATCTGCCTTTATCAGAACAAAATGGCATTGTCCTTTTTAATGGGATTACGGTCCTGTATTGTTTGCCCAGGAATCAATACGGCTGTGGTGCTATTTGGCATGGTGGCTGAAAGAGATAGTGAAGAGCAAGAAGGGGCTGATAGACTGTATGTATTGATGTATGGGTTCTGTAACTATGGAGTAGAATGGAAGAAGCTGAGGTCAAATTTACCTTTGAAATAAGATGCCTCATTCCAATAGGTTTTTATTCTTAAATTCTGACGTTTGGATTTTGGATGAGAAGATTAAGACACATTAAAAGTAGAAAAAAAGGGAAAACCAACTGGAAGCCCCAAGTAGTTTTACTGTAATAAACTGCATTCCTTCGCAAACTGTTAAAAAAGTGCTCTAAAAGCACCATTTTAATGAGTAACATTTACTCTCTTTGCTGAAAGTCCACGCGAGCGAGTGGTGAAGTGCCTACAGGCTGGGAGCTGTCAAGGGTGCTGAAAACAGGCAACTTTCACAAGACGATAAAGCAGTTTAATGAGAAAACCAGACAGCCTTCCAGGCAGTTTGCACCTTTAAATTGTATTAAACAGTTTACAACAGCAGCAGAAGGAGAAAAAGGGGCGCGCTGCGTCTTTGAAAAGAACACAATCCTTTGCACGCCCATGGAAACATGATGAAGAATAAAGGGCTGAAGTTACTGATTCTACAACTCAGTGGTTTGACTGTGGATGATCTACTCGAACATAGCTGGCTGGGCGCAGTTGTTCTTATCATTACATTCCACCAGGTTGGCATTACACCACAATTAAAATGTAAAACGACCTGTACCGCGGTTGTTTGCCGTGCTGCTTGGCACCCTGCTTGAAATTGGAGGAGGGTGACCTCGCCAGGGGCCCATACACGCACTAACTGTAGTTATTCAGTTTTTAACTCTGCCTTCAAAATTCGCCAGATAATTACTGTAACTCAGCCAGAGGAGAATTTTTTTCTTTCTATTTTACCAGCGCATTTTCCATCTCCCACATTCTTAGATGGAAGGTAAGATCTTTTTTTCAGCTTTTGAATAGAAGCGGTGTTGTAGTCGTAATCTGTCCTATGACCTTTCCGAGGAAGGCGGTTATCAGCGTACAGCAAACAACCAAATTATATTGTATTTTCAGACAGTATTTTTTCCCCAGCGATCCCTATTCTTGCAACAGACTGCATTCTAATTGTGTTGTACTGTAATTTCTGCCCTGAGGACTCGCACCGACAACTGTGGGTTTCTCTCCATTGTCCTGTCCTTTTTCCTTGCGGCTCCTGAATGTGATAATAAAACTCTCTCTGGGTTGCCCTGGGTCAGGTGCATTCATGTACGTGATGTGCCTTATTGCAAGTGTAACGCTGTTGTTCCGATTTTAGTATGCGAAGCATTTTTGACAGCTATGTTTTCCAAATGGCATCAGTGCGTTTGAGCTTCGAACTTAGACGCTGTTGTGGAGAGCGATGCAGCCCACGCTGCAGTAATTATCAGTAACTAAATAGAATATTCCCATAAGTGCACTGCAAATATGTCCGTTTACAGAGTCAACCATGAACGGGTTTGGGCGTATCTTCATATAAAAATGAGAAAACATATATATATACAGAAATTTCAAAAAGTCGTCGCTTTGTTTAATCCTCAAGTTTAACTAATGTGGTCCTGGCGAAAAAAAGCCGGTCCACTCACCTATTAGAATAAACATGACTACCGGAAAAGCTAAATATGGCCTATTTGGCGCAGTAACTGGGATTCAATAGCCGCGTAAAGCAACGGCTGAGTTGATTTACCAACCAGTCGAGTATTATCTTTAGGACCCGGCGGGCCTCGCTGGACACAGTGACTCCGTTTGAGGAGGGTGCATATATGTCTCCTCTGCGTCCTGACTCGGCTGGTGATGTCAACCTATCCAAACGACCCCCAAGAGTTACTCTCCGCCGGGATGTGTTTTAATACGCATTGATGGACTTAAATGAATCTGAGACCACTGCGAATCCCCTTAACGGTTACTTGAAGTATTTGTCGTGCGCCATTCCGATGAATGCTGCGCCAAGAGCAGCGCTGCGTAAAGTCGAACAGCTCGTGTGGACACCAGACGATACCTACTCGGCGGCGTTTGTAAGAGCGATAGAAAAGGACTGAATGTGAAGGAGTCCCGGGGTGTTATTTGGAAGAGAAGGCTGCTTTAGTGAAACGCAAAAGTTTAAAGAAAAGTTGGGACGAAGAGAAAACGTCGTGCTCTCCAAGCGAATGCGCGCTTTCTGCGCAGACAACGCTTTAATTAATCCATCTGGTGGGAAATTAGAAGAAATTAGAGAGAAGAAGAATCAGTCAAAGGCATGAGAAAATCTTTCTGCAACTACTCTCTTGGTAAATAACTTGTTGAATGAACAGTTCGTCCCAGGAGCACATTTAAATGTGAGTATTGTTGTGTTTCGAGCATTCCGATTGTGCATTTTCTTTTTTGCATATCGTCACCTGTATGATGATGACAATCGTGACTAAATGGACAATAATAGGGTAATAGAGTGGGCTGTTTCATGGGCGGATCGTTAACAGTAATCAGGTTTGAAGTAGGTTAAATGAATAAGGAATGAGCGGCTGATATGAAGTAGAATAAAAACACTGCAGTTAATACCCACAGCGTTTGACCATTTCCCTCTTTAAGGAGTTTTACTCTGTTGAGGAGACTCTTCTATGTTTTGTGAGATGGGAGCTTATGAATCTGAATGTGCATCATATACACTTTATCTAAACCTGCTGTTATTTTCAATGTGCCCCTATTAGCACCAGTCGTTTAATAAACGATATAATGTCACTTTAACCTGTTGCGCATCAGGTCAGCAAAGTCAGATCTAGGTGTGCCTCGCCTCTGCGCAAAATGTGACCCAGAACATAACGGACAAAGCCTCTCTTAATTATCTGAACTACGGCAAGCTCTGTCAAATTGACTGGTTGCTTTCGCTGTATGACCAGAGGAAATGTAAAATTGTTGGACTTGTGCTTTGGTCTCTGTCCTGGGATTCTGATTGCATGAATGTTACATGTCCTGGATTTTAAATGTTTGCAACATGCGCTGCATTTTTGCATGTTAGTCGTTCAGGAGAAGAACTTTGAATAATGCATGGCGGCAGATTTATGTGGCAGCAGTGTAAGGCTCGCTGGCTGGACTCTACACTGAGGGACCCTCGCGTTGTCACCACATCAACCACATCCTCTCAGGGAAAAGGCTCTTTGCAGGAAAGCACAGCCTGTCTTTGTTGTAAATAGAAAGCTTGGTAATGTGACTTCAGTTGCAGAGGTTAAAGGTGCAGCCCTGGGACATTAATTTCATGTTTTATGTGCTTACCTATCAAGTGCAGGAAGGCTATTTGAGAAAGAGTGAGACAATGAAATGGAGAGGGGAGGAAGGGAGAAAGAGCAGGACTGAGAGAATGAATGAGGGACCCAGAGAGAGGGAACGAAGGAAAGACAATCAGAAGACAAATGTGTGCCAGTACAGACATGGCTCTGTTTGCCAGTTGATCCCACTGTGACTCATATGGAAGGGTTGGTTCTTGGCTCGGAGAACATTGGAAGCATTAACCCATTTATTGTTGCACTCATCAGCCAGCCACAAAGCATCAGTCTGCTCAAACTGGCCATGGATCAGAAGTTATTGGTTGGAAGTCAGCAAAATCAATAAACACAACCAGGCGGTATTGTATGTGTGTGCACGTCCAAAATCCTGACCAGGTGCTCCACACAGAAAGGCAAGAAAACAAAATAGCAATTGTAGCAGGATAAACAGCAGGAGCACCAGTCTCTCCGGTCAGTGCCTCTTTTTGTTTTTATCTTAAAACCAATTAAAGAGTCATGTTGTAATCAGTGATGTCAGTCCATACAAACAGTGTGGAGCATAGTCCTGCATTTCAGCACCATGGACAGCTCCCCTCCACACTGGCCCTGTATGGGAGCCAAGAGGCGATCAGAAAGCCACACTCAGAGACAGAAAGCAAAGCCACACTTTAGCGGGATTACTATAAAATGAATGGAATACATCCGCCATGGTTTTTAAGAGTCTGGCTGGGATTTTGTAACCAATATAAGCTACGGGCCACGGGCTGCCTGCTGACTTTTAAAACACTCTGCCATGCATGAGCTGCCCAGGGGATGGAATGCAAGCGGACACAAGGGGGTGTTTCAGAGGCTTCAAAAACAAGTGGTGGGAAAGAGACAGAGAGAGAGATAGAGAGAGGAAGAGAGAGGGAGAGAGAGGTGAGGTGAGGTGGTCACCCTAAGCTCGCTCTCTCCCTGCATACGGAAAGCTGCTCAAATATTGATGACTTTTAATATAGAATCTGACCTCATATTTTTCTCAGTGAAATTATGACATTCCCGAGTTTCTCCTTGCATTCTGAGTGTGTATGAGGTGGAGATGCAGGGATAGGGGAAACAAGGGTAGAAGATTCTAATTTTGTTGTATATTGCATTTTTAGCTGTGTGTAAAAACCTGATGTTATGAGATATGAACTGGTAACCAGGACAGCACAGAGGAAGATTATGAATCACAGTTATCATAATACAATCATACATGGGATACCTCCTTCAGTGATGTTTAAGAATAAAAGCAGATGAACTGGCTTTCTAAATGGTGCCAGAACACTTTGTACGTGTAAATAATCTCTTCAGCATAACAGAAATTTGAGACATTTTATCTTTTAAGCTTTTTTCCCTTTACTGTCACCTTAGCAGTGGTCTGATGCTGAATGATATTTGTCCCCTGAGGTTCACAGAGCATCCCGACACCTTCCTTTCATCTGTGTAGATTTCATTACTCCAGGTGTCCATGAATTAAAACCAATATTCCCGTGGTTAGCTCCATTTGCTGTCGCTTATTAGCTTTGAATGTTCCCCATTAAATAAAAATAAGATAGGCGACCTCCACCACCCTGCCGCTGGTACCTAATTTGACTGCCTTTATAATGAAAGTCAGCCTCACTATTATGAAATAGGGTTTTATCTAGCAGATGTGTGTGTGTGTGTGTGTGTGTGAGTACATGTGAGCATGTGAGATGAGAGTGTCCCATCTCACAACGCATTTCTGATCAGACATATATATATTTATGACATTTCATGAACACATCCCCATGAAAGAAATGGCTTATTCCTCACTCAGA
Organism: Lates japonicus; assembly: GCA_033238685.1. Taxonomy (NCBI): domain Eukaryota; kingdom Metazoa; phylum Chordata; class Actinopteri; family Centropomidae; genus Lates; species Lates japonicus. The sequence continues at coordinate 60,398 of BRZM01001820.1, forward strand.
GCTCCAGCCCTGTTATCAAATTTGTAATTGGCCTCTTCTCAGGAGTCTTGTTGATTGACATGAGCATATTTAAAGAGCCAAAATTCTTCCCTCTCACTTTTTCTTCCCCGCTAGTTTCTTCCCTTCTCCCACTAGAGGTCTGTCAAATGAAGCCTGCCATCCATACCTCCTGACACGGCTCACTTTGAAGGGTCTGGCGAGTCTGAATAGCAGCACAGATAATTTCTCTGGCTGAGATGAACATCTTTCATTACAGGTTTGATGTATTCAGGCCTGGAGTCATTTTGTAAAAAAGGGCATTAGGTTGAGAGAGGGAAAGCAGTAATTGCCTTACATGTGGTCAAAACCTATTCAATTTTCGGTCCAAGACAAGATAGCCAAGTTAAAATACTAAATGCTAATGCTTCAACATGTCACCAGGGAGCACAAAAACCTGCCTGCATGTGTGCACACACATGGAACCACGGCAACTCATTAAGATGAGTGTATGTTTTCCAAATTTTGATCCGAACCTTTGCTGTGTCATACGCTAACACTTTTCAGAAAAATCCCTCCATTAATTAATTTGATTTGACTTGATAGCTCCTTGATAAAAAATTTAATCTTTTGGCACAAATCCAAAAAATCTCTCTTTCCTCTGAACATAAAAGACTCTCCACATGCTTCAAACCCCAGGTTACCTGGAAATTTTTATTTCAGCAGCGACTGTCAGTCACTGGGGGGCAGCTGTAGTCTGAAGGGTAGAGAATAAAGCTGCTGACCGGAAAGTTACCAGTTCAGCTGCATGTATCAGCTGGGGGAATCTGAGCAGAGAAATTGAATGAGTAACACTTCTCCCCCTCAACAAGTGCTGCTGAAGTGCCCTTGAGCGGGGCATTTAACCTCCAGCTGTTTGAGTAGACATTCTGTGTGACCATGATGGTTGTACCAGACAATTTTAAAGACTGGGACTGGCGTTAGAATAAATTGAATGTTACACTGCAAACTTGTGAGGGGAAATAAACAAGGAACTGTACGTGTTTGTAAAAATTGTGCCGTAAAAAGGCAAAAGGTTAAATTCAAATGTAAGCACATCTCTCTGAACAGCGACTCCCGGGAACACAAACTTCTTTTCACCACGGCAAAACCTCAAGCCATCTGAGCACAGCGACAGTCAACAGTAACTTAACTCCTATTTACAGTGTCATTACTCTGCGTGAGGCAGCTGTATACAGCTGCTCTGTTTTATTTTCCCTCACTACCACATACAATTTTTACCTGAGACACTGAGATTGTGTAGGTCTCCACTGACTGCTGCCAGGCACCATTACCTGATGAGTTAGGCCATTTGACTGATAGCTTGTGATAGCTCCGAGAAACGCACAATCCCTCAAATAGACCATTCCTGTCTCCCAATTTTACTTTAATGTTTCCCAAATGCCTGTGAAGGCATTGGGACAAACACAGCTCCACATTCGGCTATAAAGGAGCAAGAGTCGGAAAAAGCAATAACTTAAATGCAGTGACTTGACACATGGAAATAAGCCTTTTTGTATGAAAATCAAATGGAGATTAGGCTTTGCAGAACAAGCTTGATTTGAATTGTATACAGTGATTTTGGCAGGGTTATTATTGAGGGATACATATAAAGAGTGGAATATTGCATTGTGTTTTGTGTGCACATCATGTATGTGTGTGTGTGTGTGGTAATAGGCAGTGAGACCCACTATTTATCCACCTCAATGCCCTTAAACCATGTTGAGCCTCTGTTAATATTTTAATACAGTGTTTCAGATGTTTTTGTGTGTGTGATTTGTTTTATTCACCTACTCGTCTTTTTCTCCTGTCCTTTAGGATGCTGCTCTTGGCAATAAAACACAACTGACAGGAGATCAAGCGAAGGCATCTGACAGCCACTGACTTATGAGGAGTGTCACTCCTCTCTGCTCATCATATCTGACCGTTACTTGACCCTTTCATCAGCGTTCAACACTTGTGAGGGAGCTCACTTGTTGACACACCTCATCAGCCAGGCAGAAGTGGTGGCAATCGAAGACAAAATAACTGAATGGGGGCTAATTGTTACCCGAAGCCGCTGACACAAAAGTAGCAACATGTTGCCACAGTTCCCAAATCCTCCACTACACTGTTCAAAGCTGCAGTTAATTTAGAAAATTCTCTGTTTTATCGTCATTTCTGTGACAAAGCAGCAGCTGTAAAGACAAAAAAAAAAGGAAAAAAAAGAAAAGAAGAATTCCGCAGAAACCATACAAAACGAGATCAACAATGCTTTGGCCCGTACTGTTCACTCTGCAAGCTGTCTGCACCAGTGTGGCACATGCCATGCAACATTACCCGGCGGCCTGGGGACACTATGACGTGTGCAAGTCCCAGATCTATACAGAGGAGGGCCTGGCATGGGACTACATGGCCTGTCAGCCTGAAGCAACCGACATGACAAAGTACCTGCGAGTGGCCCTCGACCCCCCAAATATCACGTGTGGAGATCCGCCAGAAACGTACTGCGCTTTGGTGAGTCGTAACCTCGCCTGTCCCCTGATGGAGATGAATGAGGCTGTAGGCAGGATCTCACAGCATACTGGGTCAGGGATAGAGAGCAGTACATACAAGGCAACACACTGCCGCTGCAGCAGAGATTAATGTACACACAGGCCCAGTGTGTATTAGGATACAAGTACTAACATGCTGCAGCACACGCATGCTTGACATACACACACAAATGGATACTGACATACATTAATATGCTCAGATCTTAGAGATGCATTTAGAGGATTTAGAGGCAGGTGTGGAGATAGGCAAACGCACACGAGCACACACATACACAGTGAAAATAATACTACCTAAGACAAAGTCTCGTACTGTATATGTAGGTGCACATTCACACAGGTATGCAAAAGCATATGTGAAGATGTACGTGTTGGTCATAGAGACTGACTTACAGTGAACTGACAAATTTATGACCATATCTGACCGGTCTGCTTGAGTCAAATAAAAAGTGTCATCTTTTTCAAAGTACTGATGTTTTATATTAATATTAATATTAATATATTTCATTCCCTTAAAAGATTTTTGTGTTCTCTTGCAAAAAGCTGCACATAATTGTTGAAATTTAACCTTATTTTTATTCCTCCTACCCAAAACGTTTCCACACTCATCTCCTCTGGGGCTCTGTAGAAGAGCAGCCACAGTCAATCTATGAATTTTTATGAAAATATATTGATATTGAGATAGTAGGTCAGAAATATTGAAATGTTAGATTTCATCACCAAATCCAAACATTCAAAGTACATGAAAATGCACACAGACACATATACGGTACAGTTGTTCAGATAACTGCAGACACACACTCAAACCGCACAAGTAACTGCACACACTCTCACACAGAGGAAGGATCAGTGTTAACAGTGACAAGGTAATTGTACAGGCACAGTTATTATGCTCTGCATGCTCACTGCAGTGTTCAGCGTCGTGTTTCATTGGCCCTTATCATCCATTATCAACAGTTCAACCCCAGGTTGCATTTGTTTAGAATCACACTCAAAGTAAGAAGCAAGAACCCATAGGCTTTAAAGTGCTTCATTAGAAGTCGTGTGTGTGCCCGCTGAGAGCTCCTGGAAGTAAATATTTACCAATTAAAATGGGCATCTTTAAAAGGAGAGTTTTTATTCTCACAGCTCCAGATGGCATTGAGACATTTAATGCCACTGTAGGATGAAAAAAGAGCCAGTCTCCAATCGTGTGTGACGTTGTGTGAAGCTTTATATCAAAACAAACTGTGAAACCTTTATCAGCCCAGTAGATTATCCTGAACGCACAACATTAACATCACACAAGGGGCATAATGAGCCAAATAGAGACAAAAGCACCAAAGTGGTTGGACTGATATTTCATTTCACTGCAGTAATCACTGGTACTTAAAGATGCCTTGTCACTATCTTGTCCACGTTTCCCTTTTTATTTGGAGATATAATTTCATATACTGTACACTGTATACATATTGCTTTAATTATTTTTCATATTTTAACACATATATTCCTTTTATGGTATTATTTGTCTTTTTCATAGTATGTTGTGTAATTATTGTTACACTTCTGTACAGTATATTTTTCATTTATAAAGTGCATATAAAATCATTAGGTGAATTGGTGAATTACTTATCAGTTTTAGGTCAGCTGTCTAAGAAGACTGGTCACTTACTAATAACGTCTCACTGAGTAATGCTTGCTTACCCAGTACTTGTATCACTCTGTGTGGAATTTAATACAGGGGCTAGTCAGAAAAGATTTGGTCTAACTTTAAAATATTTAGCAATGGTTATAATGCATTAAAGCCTCGATGTTGTGGGAGAGCTAATATACTGGGGCACAATGCTTTAGAATAATGTATCTGTTCTTCTTGATATTGGTGGATGACATGTTTATCCTTATTATTCCAGCACTGGGATAATGCCACAATAATAGCTGATGCTGCACAGCCAGTTAAGTGTTGCAGGACTATTCAGCATCTGAGTTTGCTAGAGCGTTTGTTTCCATCTTAACAATCAGAGCAAATATGGAATTTTTTAACCATGATAGCAGCGTGGTTCTAGGGATATTGGTCTGTTGCTTGGTCAGTTCGTCATCAGTTGGTCAGTCCACTACCGTGGTACAGACTGAAATATCTCAATAACAACTGGATGGATTTTCATGAAAAAGACATTCATATTCCAGAGAGCCCTACTGACTTCTGTGAGCCACTGCATTTCTTTTAGTGCCGTTTTCACTTGTATCCAGTGAAATATATCTACAAAATGCATTGGCACAAAATTTTGCACAGATATTCATGGCTCCCAGACAATGAATCTTAATGACTTTGGTGATCCTTGCACTTTTCATCTAGCATCTCCTTAAGGTTGACATTTGTAATTTTGATTGAAGTGTCTTGATTGGATGGACTGCCATGACATTTGATGAACACATTCATGTTCCCCTCAGGCTAAATTGTAATAACTTTGATGATGCCTTGACATTCTCATCAGCCTCAGCTGTACTTACTATTTAGTGCTAATTAGCAAATGTTAGTATGCTGAGATAAGATCTGGTAAACATTACCTGAGGAACATTAACATTGCCTCTGTGACCATGTTAGCATGTTGACTTCAGATTGGTTGGCCAAAATCCTCCTCACTGAATCATAAAATGCAGTTTTGTAAATTAAAAAAAAAACAATTCCTTCACCTCACCCCCTGAAAAGTTTTTATAGGTAAGTGTACACAAAGACGGGAATGGAACACTTGACCAACGACTCATATAGCTCCATGGTCAATAAAAAAAAAATCCAGTTCCAATTACTCATTTAATTAACTAAATGGACAGTTTGTATTTCAGACACTGGCATAATCCCTGCAGGTTGAGGAGGCAGAAGAATATTGGCCTGCAATAACAGAACATAATTGATCCTTTTTACCTCATGGGTAGAATCTAGCATTTACAATCTCCATGCCTCCAAACGTGTACAATCAAGCTGTGAATTGACTTGACTAAAAGATTAGGTGACTTTTCAGATGTCCCTACATCCGACTGCCAGGATGTCTATCACCTCTGACATGAATCTGAGGTCATCATTGTCCAGATGATCAAGAACACAGGCTCCTCCTGCACTCACTTAAATGGCTGTCGTGCATTTGATCTGTTTACGTTCTCAGCTGGCACACAGGCAGACTGACACCAGTGACCTTATCCACCGGTGCTTCCTGAGAGTTTGTTGGAGATGAGAGGAGCATGCAAATGAGCTCTTTTAGCCAATCACTAAGTTGCCTGCAGTTGTGAGCCCGGTCTAATCAGTTTCCCCAGGAGTTGGTTTGCCTCAAAGTGAATGGTCAAAAAAATCCTGGATGGCTCACCCTCCCCCCTCCCTTCCTTTTGCCTTGTGCTTATGATTCCCATCTCTGTCGCTCAAGGATGTTTTTTTGTCCACACTAAGCTCTGCCAAATATAGTTATGACAGTCATGAAAAAGGCATTAATCATTCAAGAGTGGATATTTTACATCCTTAAGTTTTGAGGTTGTTTCCTCTTTGGAAGAAATGACAAAGATATCCTTTTGGTTTTGGTCCAAATTTCAGGTCCGTTTTCTCTTGAATGTTTAGGACATGTGATAAAGACAGTCCAGGATAAACAGTGTCTAGGACAGGTGTTCTGCATCAGGGAGTTAGCCCTGTTTTTATTTTTAGCTGCAGACCTTCAGGGGTTCTTCAAAATGTGTTGGTATTAAGGCTGTTCTCCTGTGGTGCACTGTGGCACTGTCACTCACTATTATTCGACACCAGTTTAGGGTCTCTAGCAGGCAGTCTGCTAGCTAAAACTGGTTTTATTGTGTATAATTGCATAATTGTAATGCATATACTATAATTTAAGAGAGTAATGACAAGGTTGTATTAATTCATACACTTAGTCTTGTTATTACTTTTCCACATTTGTATAAAATTTCTTAGTTATGCTTCCTGTTTTAATTAATGGAGAAAAGACATTTTTAATATTCAGCATTAACACAAATTATCTAATTAGACCCATTTGAATGGTCGTAGGCGAGAAAATTATTACACTATTGCACCACATGGGCCCTAATGAACAATAGCTGTTAATGCAGAAGAATGCCTGCTGAAAGACATCTGCATCTAAAACCTCTCATAATCATTTTTGATACGGTTAACTGACACAAGAGTGTTTTTAATTACAGCACTTCTCTCAGTCTCTAAAGTCCAAATCAGGTTGGCTTTGGTGGATTTAATGGCAAAAGTGGCAGGCCGTTACATCGACTTCATTGAGAGGTTTAATTTTCATGCAGTTCAGATTTAAACCAAATCGTTTATAGTTGCCAAGTAATGGGCATGGACATGTTTATTCCACAAAAAATAAATAAGCATGTGGCAGATGGCTGCCATGAGGTCTTAAAATTTTCACAATCTGAATATGCTGCGTAAATAAATTCTGTTTTGTAAAACAGACCACCCTGTCAAGCATTTCTAACTGCGACTGCCATGGTGGAGTAGTGTTTGGATTAGTGCCCTACTGATTAGAGAACTTTTCACCCAGTGGTTTGGTGGTTTGAAACGTAGAAGGGAAAATCTTGGAGGAAGAGGTTGAGAAACACTCTGTTCTCCGACAGCATCTTCACTGATCTGGCTCTTGATCTAAATGAATGAATGTGAGCTTTGAGTCAGGTGTCATTGCTCCACATGCTCCACAGTATCTGCCACCACACTTGTTCATCTGCATCATGTTGGCAATTGTATAAACATTTGTGAGAATGATTCAGTAATGGCGTTTATTCCAGTTTCTCTGAGTCTAACTGGGTAGATTTTTGTAATTCCTCTGAACTTTATTCAGTTCTCTCAGAATGGATGAAAGGAGCTGTGGCTGCCAGTTCACCACACGGCCCCCTCGGAGGCTTAGGGAGGAAGACGAGACGAGAGCTCCCACTAAGCTGCTCGGAGACTGCCACGTTATTGACAGTCAATGCAGCAGAGTTATCTTTGCTGGCAATGACGGGAGCCATTGTGAACTTTCAATCTGTGTCTTACATGCCCACAAGAACTGACATAATAGACTTTAGAAAGAGAAATAGATTATAGACTAGAGCATAACCTTTGCTGCATAGGCTGCGAGGTCATGAACAGAAATAGTGAATCTGCAGAATGGCAAGTGCTTCAACTCTGTTGCCTACAAAATACGTTTATAAACTACTAACTTGCTTTGCTAGTTATATTTTGGAAGAAATGTAATTGCTGCCTGGGCTAAGGTCACTGGCAAAATTTCTTTCCAGTCCCAGAAAGTTATGGAAATGTAACAGAACACAGAGCTTTGTGTCCTGTGTCCCACATTGTCGCTGGGTTAAAGCTGTAACACCTGGCTGAAGTCAGGGAAAGGTTGCAGTCAGGTTTTCAGTGTTCAACTGAGACAACCATCACATACGTATCTTAAAGCTGCACTAATCAATATTGTCAGCAAAGGAAAAATATATATATTTCCAATATTTTTTCTCAGGAGTGGAGGAGACCAAACCAGAATTAAAAGGAGAGGAAATATTAGACCAAAGCATGACTCCAATTAAATTCTAACATTACTCTGTCTCTGCTGAACGTGCAAAAAGGCATCTATTAGCTAACGTGTGTAAGTGCAACATAATGCTTTGTCAGTGCTGTGATTACAACTAGTTTCCCTGCCCCAAAATGGCCAAAAAAATCAATTAATACAGGTTTACGCTTTAAATTCTTCAAGCTGCTAACACATAAACATACAAACCTGCTGAATCATTTTATGCAAAATGGGAGTGACAATGAATTGACAGTGATAAACTTGCCGATGCATTTGATGTAAAATGTCTGCAGTCTGCATGACATTTCCTACAAAAATGTATAGAATAGTTGCATAAGAACATAACAGGGTTGAGTGATTAGCCCTGAAAAGACTAAAACTGAGGATTGATCACCTCTTCATCCAACTGCCTAACCTCTCCTTGTGAGCCTATGGCTATGTTCAGATCACTCCCTTGTTCAACCATTCTATTATACGTCTGGTATAATACACACTCAGTAGTTATCTGCATAAAGGGCAGTAAATTGAGGTAATTTGCATCCACATCATATAATTTGGCATATTAGAACTTGAGATTGTTAGCAGAGAGTACTTTTTTGTTATTTTATTTTTTTGTTTAGTGCATACATTTCAGACTTAGTGCACTCAAAAAAAAAAAAACGTTATCTCACTATGAGTGCACCATCTAGTAAACAGGACACAGTCTATGTCTGTGCTCAAACAGGTTTTTGCATCAATATCATGAACAGGGTGTCAATTTCTAGTTGCTGAAATAACAAAGCAGTTCAGAGGTCAAACCTGAACTGCCATTGCCCCTCTTTGATCTCTGTAGCCTTCCTTCTTTGGGGAGAAATTCACTCATCCATATATTTGTTTGGAGACAGGGAACAGTTGGAGCGTTTAGCTTCCCGTCACCCCGGTGCCTTTGACTCTGTTCTGAACTGGCCCTGCCCAGCACATCATCACTGCACCACTGCGTACTAAGACACCGGGATGACATGCAACATGTCCCCTGACTCCAGGAGAGGGGGGGAGTCATCATTCTTTCACTCGCCTGACACCTCTTTTGTCTCCTGGCTTTTTAATTTCCCTGTCCCTTGTTTTCTGTCAGCTGATGATGCATAATATCCATGCCTTGTTTGAACATGTGGAGCTTGGATGCTCCATATAAGGTGAACGCTTGACAGATAGAGATATGTCTGCATTATTCCCTGGGATCTGTGACAGGTTAATTCTTAGAGGGTTGTAAATACAAAGACAGATGAATAATGCATGGAGATATAAAAGAAAGTGATGGGCTTTGTGGTTCGACTAGACAGAGTCTTTCTGGACAGCTTAACATTTGAATGCATGTTTGCTGTCTGAAATGGAGCGCATATAACTGTATGCATAAGTGCTTCATTCTTTTTATATTTTTTTCCAAAGCAGACATAATACTTGAAAAGCCAGTTTTGAATGTTTTTACGTAGGTATATGTAGGACTATTGCTTTCTCAGCAAAATGATAATAATTGCAGTTTTTCTTTTGTTGCCCATAAGCTAAAATTACAAGAACATCAGACTGTCTTGTACTAATGCAAATGCTGTTTGGAATCCACATGCATTCTCTCACCCATTCAAGTTCCCTATTATCTGTACTGGAAACAGAAAGCTTTATAAACAGTTCTAATTCTGTAAAGTTCTCATTTTGCATTCTATACTTAATCTACTTTCACTGACATATGATGGAACCAAGCTGCTTGGGGCATGGCAGATTGTCAAACCTTGGTGTTCTTTCATATCATGTTTGCCCACTGTGTTTGATATGATGAAGTGAAAATGTGACACTTTTCCACTTAACACAGCTGGCATCATGGCACATTTGATTTAGAAAAACGCAGGGAGTAGATGTGGCAGAACAATCTGAAGACATGGTATAATCATTATTACATGGTCAAGTCATGCCACAGCCCACAGAATTTATTGTAAGTCAGTATGGTCATACCAAGTATGTCAGGATGAGCTGTGTGGAATCATGTATTTCACAGTACAGGACATCTATAGTACTCAGGGTCTCCCATTCAGTTTTTATGAAATATAATATCACGATTTTAGTCATGCTAAGTCAGTCCACCACTTTGGTCCAGGCTGAAATATTTCAACATCTCTTGATACATCAAGCAATAGATTTGAAATTCTGTTAAACCACTTGCTCAGTGACAATGGTAAACGTATCCTGGGTTGACTGCACATGCGTCTGCCTTATGGTTTTGGTTTATGAACAGATACCTGCCAAACTAATGACATTCCCATCAGCCTCAGATGTACTTTCTGTTTAGCACCAACTAGAAAATGCTCACGTGCTAACACACTAAACCAACAGCTAGCATGGTAAAGATTATAGCTGCTAGCATTATCATTAGGATCTGTCTGACTCAGCTCAGTAGGTAATTGACTGAGCCCCTTGTCTGTTCCCCTTCACAGTAGTTAATGAGAGTATCTTATTACAGTATCAGAAAATCTTTTTTACAGGAAAAGAAGTAATCACCTTATGGACATGCTTTACCCAAAGCATTGAGTCCAGCATAGCTAGTTAAAAGTTTGTGTTAACCAGCTGGACTTGTCTCATCAATGGCTGTGACTGGACTGATCCATTAGATATACGGGTGCAACTAAGATAAACACATGGCATCTTGTGGATATTGTATATTGAATTAAATATTGTGAAATACAGTTTTGCAGATTGCAGAATTGTATTTGTGAGCCCAGCCTTATCATTAGAGCATATGCTATTTAAGCATAGCTCAGTTAGTTAGCAATAAAAAGCTACACGTGGCACAAGGAATTGTAATTAACGTATAGATTAAATCTTACAATACAGAAAGTTTGGACACATTTGGACAGTTGCAATTTTGCACAAAAAAGTTTGCCTAACCCAATACATTTACATTTGAAATAAAAATCCCTACTTCTCATCTGCTTTCAAATTCAACATCAACAAACTTAACATAAGATATTAAATCTTCTTTGTTCCCTTTAGGTTTGAATTTTAAAGCAGGATGACAAAGACGAATCTCGTTAGCATTTACTGGGCCATGCTTGAGGACCCAAATTGCAGGAGATAAGATGGTATTTTGGAATGATTCAAAGGAAATCCTCTTACCTCTTGATATGACTCAGTTTCCTTTCTTCCCCTAGTTCAGCCACATTTAACTAATTTGCTGCAGACTTACATGCCAACGCATTTTTGCCGCTTCCCTGGCAATGGCATAGTGCAAGATTTAATGTTTCACTGGTGAATCACTGTGTTTGTCTTACACCTCACTACACAGGAAACAATGTTATTTCAATGTGTGTGGTGCCTGTCAATACCAACAAGACAGTAGTTCTTAGAGAGCAACAATCATTCAGAGCTTTAGTAGTGATGCCGTTGTTGTGGTGACCCATGAACTTGAGTTACTTCTTCTGGTCCATCTCAGCCCTTCCACTTTTTCAATAAAAAAATAAGAGGGTAACTGGACTGTCCACATTGTAAGTGTAATTAAAAATAATAGGAATACCTTGACCATTAAATTGAATTATTTTCACTCTCACAGCCTTCAGTGCTTGTATACCCATTCAGCCTCCTTTTATGCTTGACAAGCTGAATGGGATTCTTGTAAAAGATACAGTAATTGAATTACTCAAAAGCTATTTGGCTGGCTGGCTCTCTGTTGCTGCCCAAAAAACTCAACTTGGCTCACCCATCAGCCAAAGGTTTTTGGGTTTTTTTTTCCTTTTTTCCTTCAGCAGGGAAGTGCATGTGCGTGTGAAGGACTTCCCCTCCCTCAAGACACTGTCTATAATTTTGGCCAGACTGAGGAGTGTCAAGCAATCAAACCATGCTCTCATGAGAGGGGAGCACTTTAAAAGGCTCTAACCTGAAAAGTCTGTGTTGGTGGGAATACAGCTGTGACACACACACAGCCATTTTCAAAAGGCCTCTTTCATCCTTTTAACATAATACCACAGCAGATAATCTCTTTCTGAATATAATACAATTAGAATATTTTAGATTAACACAAATCTGTAGTTTCTATTATAGCCTTGTGTAGAATAACAAATAATTGATTTTGCGTACAGCTCCAATGTGCAGTAGTATCAGCAGGTATGATGTAAAATTTTTCGCCAAGATTCAGATAAGAAAATTGATATCATTTTCATGGCTTTGCGTTGACTACAGAGCTACAGTCAAAAATTGATTAGCCTTTATCTCTTCATCCAACTCTCCGCAAGAAAGCAAGAGTATTTATCAAAATGTCAAACAAATCCTTTGTAGGAATAAGCTACAATGTGTTGATCACCTTCGATTACAGATGCTGGTGGGGCGTTTTCTAACTTTGGACAGAGTCAGGCTGTTTCCCCTTGCCTACACTCATTATGCTATGCTAGGCTAAAGACATCCAACTCTTAGAGAAAGAAACCAAATAGTTCAAATAATGTTGAACTATTCCTTTAACGTGTTGATACTGTATCAGCTTTGCATTGTGTTACCTCTCAAATCCCAAAGAAGTCAAAATGCAGGCTGATTTTTGAAAAGGTCAAGCCTTGCAGGGCAGAGTTTTATGTTTTTTGTATTCATTTTTATTTTTTATTTTTGAAAAATCATGAACTACGTCAAAGGGGCAAGACTTGAAATAGAGAAATAGTGGTGAGATGACAGGCAACTGTTGCGACCCACATCCCCTTAGGAAACCTAGCCATCATGTTGTCAGGCCATATCGATCTCTGAGAGAGAGTGAAAGAGACTGTGCTGTATAGAGAGAGGGAGGGGGGAGAGGTAGGGATGAAAGTACAGAAGGGGAATGTTCAAGCTTCAAAAGTGGTTGCGTGATTTATCATGCCAGTGAAAGGGTGACATTTCAGTAATGTTTTATTCCTCACTTTGGCATTTCAAATTAATAAAAGCCTCTAATAACTATGCAGATTGAAAAGATGGAGGAGGAGTTGACACACTATGAGCTAACACACTGATGAACAATGCAGCAATTTCACTCTCGCTCTATCTCATTCTTTCTTTCACTCCCTCAATTTCATCCCAGTTTCTATCAATTTCTCTGCGATGACCCCTGCATCTCATTTTAAATGGCTGAGAACCAAGTCTGTGTCCTTAGAACACTTGGAATCCCTCAGCAGCAGATTTTAATGTGTTTTGAAGCTGCTTATATGAAACTAACAAGAGTCAAAATCGATAATGCAATGATTTTAGGATAGTTTATCAGTGTGTTGTTAGGTGAGATATTCTGCAACAAGTGATTGTACCTCTATTTTTATCTTGTTTTTAAATTGTCAAACTATGGATCAATAGGAATGAAATAGAGCTTATCAGTTAAAAATTGGGTTTTGCAAACAGTTCCACATCACGTGGCAAACTGTGAGGCTTTATGTGACAAATGACAATCAAGATTCAAAGTACACAGGAGTCTAATGGTTCAGACACAACAACATTCATTAACAGCAAAATGTCTGGCCAAAATCCAGTCATTTCAACCACAGTCAATGGACTGGCTCATGGAGGCGAGGTAATGTCGGACTTTTGTGTAGAAGTTTTTTTGTTGTTGTTGTTGTTGTTGTTGTGAAAACTGCCCAAAGAAGACATCAATTTGTGGTTATATGAAGAAGCTATGTAACTATTTCTTGTCTAACAACAGCTCACCAAGTACTTGTATGCAGTAACTCCTCTGGTTATCTAGCAACCCTGGTAAGTCACTGCACCCAGGTGTTACAGCACATAACTACCACTAAAACCACAAAACTCACCAAATCATTTTTACATAGCGGTGAGTATGACTTAAGAAATAACCAAAAAATGTTGGTGTTGGTCTCCAGTGTTTATGCTAAGCTAAGCTAACTGCCTCACCGCTCTAGCATAGCATATTTTAGAAAATGTTGAACTATAGCTTTACTGTTGAGGGGAAAGATGTCATTTTAGCTGTATATATAGACAATATGCAGCTCCTAATACATTGTAACATATGTTATTTGGACATTATGATAACATAAATGCTTATAGGTGGTAGGTAGTAGGGGTAAATTGATAAATAGCCTAATAATATTCAATCCATAAACCGTATGTATTTTAGTATTTTGTCATTATTATAACTAAATGTATTACCCCTTGTATAAAACTACCTGTAACAAGTCTAGTACCTCATATTTCACGGGTATAGGACATAAACATATGACATACTGAACATAAAGGAGAGACTAGACTGGCATATATACAAAGCAAACATACTGTGCACTCTAAGTACCCTTTAAACATTTTACAACATATTAATCTTGTCAGACGGCTTATACCAACTTTATCCAAGGTGTCTCTCCTAATGATGAGTGTAGATATTTTTAGTGCAGCAAAAACCAATGAGAGTCAAGCCTACCTGTGTTAAATATTCTGTCTAAAGTATCTTGAGAAGAGAGACATCAATTTTTACCACACAAGCAGGGTGTGTTTTATCCATTGGCTGCTTTGGAACAGAGAGCGCCGCAAAGAGAGAAGGATCTACCAAAGAGAATTAAACATCCTCTCATTATGGCAACGTTAAAGCTTTTTATTCAATCTTGACATCAGAGGGAATCTAATCCCGCAGACAGCCAAGCTCTCTCTCACACACACACTAATACGCAGAAAATATACAGGTATAAACAGAAAAATAAACATACAAAAACACACAAAATTAACAAATACACGTCACAATACACAAATCACTCTGATGCAGTTCTGTATACATACACACACAGATTCACACACTAAACTACACATGAAAGCTCACCATCACACCACCATCCCCCATGAAAATAAGGCGTTAAATTTACCTCAGGACTCTCTGCGACAGATAATGAGGCCAGGTGTTAATTAATGTGGAGTACGCTTCTCGTCTGCCGACGCCTCGAATCCAAATCAAGGCTATGGGTTCTGGATCGCGGTGCGGCGATCGCCAAGCAGTGTACTTCAAAAGGCTGACTTGCTGTGCTGCAGTCCTCAAAGGACTTGTTGGCGAGGCTATCTCAAAGTATGGAGTGCTTGGCATGTGGCAAATCGGAACATGAGGCCGGGAGAAGTTTTCAGGTTTTGCCTTTGATCAGACATCTGCGCCAATAGCAAGTTACAGCCATCACCTTGCACCCTGGTTCACAAGTTTACTTAACCACTTGATGATTCATTTTGTTTGCTGTGTGTGAGCCACGTGATAGTGTTTATATTACTCCCTAATTTTTGGTTATTATATTTTTAGCACAGCTAAAGCTAATAAGACAAAAATCCTAGCATTATTGGTATTGTGATCCATCTCCACAGGATCAAAGTTTGATCTATATAAACATCAGGATATCTCAGCCTCTACAGCACACACTTGGACCATTGGTTTTCAAATGTTGTTTTTAATTTTCCTTTGAAAGGGATTGATTTGAAATGTCTGCACTGAATTAACTTATAAAATTGATTTTTGACAAAGCATCGCAACAGGTTTATGAGCAGTTGAACTAGTGTTTTTTGTATTCTCTGATCATTTTTATAAACATGAAGAGCTGAATACATAACATTTTTCTAAATGAAGAAAAAGTCAGAAAAAAGAAACCTAATTTTGTGAGAGATTATTTTTCTTAAATCATCTATACACCCTTTAAAATTATCCTGGGACCTCCAGGTTGGTAATCACTGGATTACATTACTCATGCGAATTTTGGCACATTTCAAAATTTGCATTTTAAATTTCTAAAATACAACGGTATGTTCTGCAGAATGTTTAGCAGCAATGTAAAGTGTATGCAATTTGTAGAAAATGGGCTAAAACCACAGATAGAATCTTTAAATTGCATAGCTGTCAATTATTTTGCGGCTACTGCTCACGTCCTGACCATTTAGGTTATCAAGATATCATGTAAGATGGTGTTTCTTGCAGATGTATGATATTGAATTGCCATTATCGGTTGTCAGGTCACTGACATTCATAACCCTCAAACCTCAGATATGATATGATGGAGCACTCACAGGTCAGATGTGCAATCCTCCTGTCCTTCATTCCTCTGAAGGTCAGAAGAATGAAAAGCCTGGCTCTGTTGTGAGCCACTGCTGGCCCTGACTGCAGGTCATTAAAAAGCTCTATTGAGTTTCTGCCAAAGCTCTGACTCTCCCAATATCTCACCATGGCTCATCTCAGCTGTCTCTTCCGTCAGGGTTTATACCAAGCCCTGAAAGGATCAACACCCAGTCTCTGTGTTCACTATACACTTGAGCATTCCCTCTTCTAAAAAGCCAACCTAGATCTACTTCGATACCATCCTTTGGCCTGTCTTCTGTGTATCATCACAAACGTATCATCCTCAGTTGTGTTGAGGTACTGTGTGAGTGCAGGCCAAAGAGAGGTTGCCTTTCACGCTGACTGAAAGTTGGGAATTTATTGTGGTCTCTGATGGGCATCTTGTGATTCTGTCAAGTGGTGCTTCAGCTCAAATCATCGTCATTTTTGTTGCCCTGGATCAACTCCCTGAACACTGAATCACAGCCGAGTGATATCACCAAGCTGTCATTTGTCAAATTTCTCCTCCTCTGCTGCACCCCATGAATGACGATGGGCATCCGGAGGTGTGATAGAGGGGGTCTGAGCCAGCGACAGGTCTGCAGGTGTCATGCGGCAGGTTAGGAGGTGTAAGGCTGAGCAGGACGATGGGCTGATTAATCCAGCAACACCTCAGGTCCAGTGGGAGAGACTTCTCTCACTGCCACAGAGGCTCTGTAGAGATGAAGTTACTGAGGGCTCAGCATAAAACCAGCAAAATACACACAGGCCACAGACACATTAACGTTATTTTACTGTATTTGTTATTTACACTGTAGCATAATGTAAAGGTAATAATAACATTATACTTCCCAAATTAATGGCTGAATTGCTTACTAAATCCAAAGTGACCAAGAAGTCACATGATCTAATCTAACTTATCTTATCTTATCTTATCTTAATTAGAAGAGAAATGGAGGAATGGTAAAATAAACCGTCTGCTGTAAACATCCATCTCATTTAACAGACCAAGTTTCTAATTCCAACTTGAAGTTTCTTTCGTCTTAAGGGATTGTTAGACATTTCAGGTGCAATCAAGATTTGCTTAAACTCCAGATAAAGTGGTTTAGGATAATCTGATAAACTGATGGCTTGTTTATAACTTTCATCTACAATCATGATTTTTGCCCCTCCAATTCACAATCTTCACCATCTTCACTCATCCTCAGACTCACAGACACGCCTGGTCTTGACATGCATCAAATATTTCTAATCTAAACAAAATCTCATCCATCTACACAGCATTTATTGTATGTATGCATCTGCTGTATTAATGTAGGTGGAGACAAATCAAAAGCATAACTGCTGCAACTAGTCATTGACAAACTGTGTTTTTATAAATATCATTATTATATCTTTCCAGTCTGCTTGACCGAACTGTGCAATTATGCACTGAATGATCTCTTTATATGCTGTGGTCTCTTGTTTATACCCAAAATAAAACAAATAAATTTCAGGACTGTTTGCAACTGGCATACTTTTTTTTCTCCTGAACAGAGTCATCACTCAAGTAAAGTCGCTAAAATTAATTTGTAAGCATTTAGCAAGCTTTATGTCTCAAGGCAAACTCTGTCTCCTAGAAAGTACATTCTTATAACAACATTAATAACAGTATGAAACGAATTTAATTGTAGATTCTGTTTTTATTAACTTAATTAGAAAGAATAACAAGCTTGAATTAAAGGAGATGGCTGGAGGGAAGGTGTGGTGAGTTTCATCTGTGATCTGAGCCAAGTCCAAATCTGTCAGGGTAAACTGATTGGCTGATTGCCTGCACCCATCTTCAACAGCAGCTGTCATTGGCCCCAGAATTCATTCACGGTGCCACATCTTGTCAAAAGGCGCATCAACAGGAGGTTGCGCTTTTGTCGTCCCAGGCCATATGTCACCATTTAACATCTGCCTCACATCACATGTGACAGTGTTTGTGTGGTGAGCTGCGGTGTGTATGCAATGTTAGTGTGTTTAGTTTGTATGTGATTTTTATATGATGCATTTACATTTCTATTTAGAGTAGAGAACACATCAATTACTATATTTTTGTGTGTTTTGTGTCAATATTTCAAAGATTTTATTGAATTAATTGGTGTGGAAACAGATATATCATGTTATTTGTTCCGGCTATGGCTATTGATTCCTATAATTGAAAACAATAGAAACTACTGAACACAAGCATGAATTTACATACAAATATCCACCGTGCCTTCCTTGATGATTTGACGAGCTAAATTCTAGATTACTTTATATTCCAGAGAATGAGACATTTCCACCACATTCCAAGCTCAAGTCTCTCTGTCTCCGCCTTTCCTGTTCTCTTGCTCTCCTACTGTATGTGACACCCTGATATTGGATTGACCTTATAGGCTGCAGAGATCGACATCATTAGGCGTCAGCACAGAGACTTTGCTGCCCAGGCCTCCTGCACCAGCTTTTTTCACTGCCTCGGACGGACTGGCACTGATAGAAACCAGCTGGGCTTGGTTACACAGCAGCCATGGCGGCAAATAGATGTCAGCAATACAAAAAGAGACAGGCCATTGTAGGCTCACACAGCACTCGTACTGTATGTACTGAAATTGTAAATAGTGTGAGATTAGACTATCATTGTAATGGGGATGTGGATCTAAACATATACAAAAATACCAAAAAATCTGTAAAAAAAAATGGTGTTGAATGCGGTTATAAAAGGTGAGGTATCTACAGAACACTTTTTGATCCTTGAAGGGAATTGGGAATATTACAGCAGCATAGAAAATAGACTGCGGATGGTAGGATAGATAAGAACATGGCAAGTCTTGGCAATATATAACAAAACAAATATTCTCTCAGAATAATTTCTGTTAATTTCTGAAAGTTTCTGGAAAGAACTATAAACTAGTGCTAATTACAGGAAAAACTTTAGACTGGATATTTTAATCACAGCTGTGTTAAATCTATTTCGACTCTGGTGACTATTTAACATTTATATCACATATTTAACATTGAGACTTTGCTATTCACATAGATTTAACTGGGACAAAATGTCATTGAATATTTAGCTGACCCATGTGCACTTACCATAAAGGTCTCAAGGTTACGCTAGTTTATATTGAATTGACAGAACTAATAAAACACTTGATCCTCTGGACATTAGAGTTCGCGTGAGAAATGGCTTTGCAAAAGCTGTTGAGCGCCTTTTTATTTTGACATATTTGCCTATTTTCCACATCCAGTTTCATCATCAACCTGTTACATTTTAGTTAGGAGTGACATCACAGTAACCTGTAACTAATACTTTCATGGTAGCAATTCTTTTTATCGGTCGATATCTCATTTTGGTACAAATGCCTTCAATTCTCTGCTGACTATTTCTCTCCCACAGCACATGATCACAGGTAAAGCGATCAAGTTTAGAGAGGGCTTATTGTTTTTCAATAGCTTCCCCTGGCATAGTGTTGAAGCCTGGGTCTTAAATGACCACAGAAGGTATTATTCTATAAGCAATTGTTTTGTTGTTAACAACTACCACAGGAAACTGGCGAAAGGTCCTGACCTTTCTCCATCATTTCACCTCACTGGGCCGCAGAGCATTCCAGTATGGTGGGGTTTGCATTATGGAAGTAAATACTGTACATGTCACTTTAATGTTCAATTGGGCAAGTGCCTTCGTATTATTGAGGCAGACAATTACTTGAAGGGTCAACAGCCAGCTCCCATATGAACGGGCTCGGGTTAGAATGATCACTTCCTGAAGGCCCAGTCGAGGCAGGCAGAAAGAATGATTATGATTGAATTTATGGCTGCTTTCGGGTCTCTGAACACTTCTTGTGCTGGCGGATGAAGCAAATTTCTCTTAAAGCTCTATTTACTCTGCTTCTCACTGTTCAGCAGGGAAATTGTTTTTCCTATTAGCTACGGATGCTGCGGCCTGAGTTCTTATATTGTCTGTAACAGCACAAGTATTTCGAGGATGCAGAGGCCACCCTTGCTGCCCCTGAACCTAACCAGAAACAAATGAACAACATATGAAAATTCAAGTGCTCTTGAACGACAAATAGGAAACTACCTTTAATGTCTGTGTCTCTCCTCCCTCTCTCTCCATGTAATGTCAAGGTCTGAGCTCTGAGCAGACCTCCAAGGCTGTTCACACAAGTAGGAATATAACAGCTACAGCACACATCATTGGTAAACAGTTGACACAAGTAGAATTTATTAAGTCCCTGTGGCTAAACTCAGGCAGCCACCATCCCCACACCCTTAACTCCTCTTCACATCTCTCTCAGTGTTTGCTTTCAGGCCACATTGTGGCTCTTTTCAAGCTTCGGTTATTCTAAGTGTGTGTGTGGGTGCATGGAGTGAGAGGAGAATACTTAACCGAGACGCCTTTAAAAAACACTGTAAAAAGATGTACTTTTTACATTCTTTCTCCTCCCACTCTCTCTCTATTCTCTCACTCTGTCTTAGCATAACCCTATTACCCTCCCACTGGATCATGCAATGTTCCTTTTGAGTCAGCTGAGCAGGCCCAGAATCGCCAATCCTCAGTCTTGTTCTACCTCAACGCATAGTTATCGCCTAGCTGAGGAGCAGGTTGGTTGATAGCATATCGCAGTCCCACAGGAAAATAAAATGGACTGAGGAGATTCATTCAAAACAGGAAGTCATACATACATCTTCCCGTGAAGAAGATAAAGATCAAATGAAATTTTTCTTGGGCTTAATAAAATTTAGTGTCTTCACTTAAAGACAAAAAAGCAGCTATTGGTCTTTCTTCAAATAAAATTTAATGGCGTCTGCTTATCAGTATTCCTGCCAGTGATCTTCCCCATAAAGTGGCAGTCTGGGTTGAATGCACTGCAATACTGAGAGATAAGCGGTAATGCTGTAGATAGCACTGTTCTCACCTTTAGATAATTTTGCGGTAGAGTGTCGGATGATTGCTGATTATCGAACCGCTTTACAGTTGATCTGAATCTCATCACACTTAACCTCATTGTTCCTGGAGCAGAGGTGTGAGAGGAATGTCAATTGCTGGAGTGTGTCTTGTGCTTTCTGGCCTGTTTCAGCTCTCTTTCTCCCCCTCTCCGCTCCTCTCTCTCTCTCTTCCTCTTTTCCATTCACTCACACGAGGATACACACTGCGTGTGCACACACAGGCAAACACACCAGAGCTTCCTACCCTTTCTCCCCTCCTCACAACAAACACAAACACATCAAGAGCCCTCTTTCCCCACAAACATGCTCACAATATCCAGACTCAGTGGATGTCTATGGCACAGAGCAGACAGGCTCATGAAAATGCATGTCCCTTTGCGTGTTTCATAAGAAGCACCTTACCGGATTCCATTCCCATCTCAGCTGAAATAATACAGGAATATCAATTACACTGTAATTTGGTAGCAGTGGTAGGATGGCACTAACGAGAATATGGGATCCATTATGTCATCTTAATGAGAGGGTCACTGTCTCCTTAAGGTCTAGGGTCAACATTGTTATGCGAGATTATAAAATACACATTGGCCTGATCGTGATAGAAATCCCATTGGAGTAATGGTGGTAGAATCACGATAGGATAGCAAGCCAACAAGGCACTGGAAAAGTAAATAACCTCCTGAGGCAAAGTGGACCAACAGCCGACCTGAGGATGCTTAGGTTTGGAATAGTGAGGGTGACCTCACAGCTAGCTGTTTTATGACTAACAAGTGTTCTAGGATCCTACTTTTCTCTGAATATTTTACTAAAAAACTAAATATTTAACCAGCACCTTTTTGACATTTCAATTGCTTAACCTCTCTTCCTCAAACTAGAGTGCAGCTGTCCTCAGTTTTGGCTAAAGTTAAAAACTCAAAGGTACAGAGGTAAACTCACAAGTTAAAATTTCATATTTTATGGCTTATCAATTACTATTTGGATCAAACTTTATCAGTTTGGTTAGAAGGCCTATTCCTCAGCGCAGGGGGATCTGTTCTCATACAATCCAAAGGAGCTAACAAGAAAACTCAAGCAGTTTAACACAAAAAGCAATTAACCGGCGCCCTAACACACTTGTCAGCAATTTCTGAGAGTTTAATTTAATGGACCTGGCTCTAAGGTATAATTACTGTATGTTACTTTAATAATTTATTTTTATTTTTACTTTTTATCCTCAGTAGGTCTGCTCTTACGTGCCTTTCTTCTGATCTAATACAGATGCTGCCATCATATTTGCTTCAAACATTACAGTGTACACACATACACATCACACATTTAAGTAAGTAAAATAATTCTGCTTAAAACTGAAAAACGTCATCTGTTGATCATATGAAAGAATAGTAAAATAAATGTTTTTTTCATAATATATTTATGTCTTTGATGGTATGATAAGGCATCAAGTTTATTTCCCAGTATATAAAATGCATCACCGTACATTTTATGTTATATAGACCAGTGTCTCCAAATTTAACTCGAAAACAATAAAGAGTAAATCCACTCAGATTTTATTTAGGTACTGCACTTTGAAAATACCATATTTGTAACAACTCACCAAATTACAAATTAGTAAATTGATATACCCTGATTTAAATGTGCACTTACATGCGTATCTGTTTGTGCTTTGATAGGAAAACTTATATGTGCAACAATGAATGTGACGCCACCACCGAGGAGCTGGCTCATCCTCCTGAGTTGATGTTTGACTTTGAAGGTCCCACAACCCCTTTTGGCAGTCAACCTCATGGGAAGAAATACCTGAAACCCTGCAGGTCAACATCACACTGTCGTGAACAAGACCATTGAGCTGACTGATCGCATCAGGTTGACCTTTGGAGTCAGGCCGACCAGAGCAGATGGTCCTGGAGAAGCCACTCGACCATGCATGGACCTGGACCCCATACTGCCCCATGCCACTGACTGCCTGGACTTTCACTATGGAACCCAAGACAGTGAATGACCTCACCCAGCTGACCCTGCTGATACATCATCTGCACTAGGACTACTCCAGAGGCCAGGGAAGAATTTATTGACAGCATGTTTGAGATAAAGGACCGCTTTTGCCCTGTTTGCCGGGCCTCGACTACACAACATGGCCTCGCTTGTACGGGCCACAGCTGGATACCACCAAGAACTTAAGGGACTTCTTTTCACCATCACTGATCTGAGGTGACTAGGCTGCTGAAGCCAGCCATCAATACCATGGTGGATGAGAACAACCTGTCCAGATATTTCTACGCTATTCTGACATCAAGGTGCAGGGCAGGTGTTGTTTCATTTACATTTGTTGGTGGCTTTTAGAATAACAGTACCCTTATGTTCTTAGACAACCAAGAGGAGCCAGGGTGCTGCTGGTTTCGTTAATGAACTGTATAAACTCAAATTTATGTGGCCCACAATGCATGCTTGTGTTTCTCCAGTTTTTTAATGTTTCAGTATTTTAACGGCCCACTTGAGTCTCTTTTTCACTGGATGTAAAGCTGTTAAACTGGCCTTGTCCAGAAACCCAAACCCTAAATCCTCTCAAATAATCTGTTGTGAGGCAGCAAATACCTCAACATCCATCCTTGTCTTTAACATTGAATAAAGCCATTCAAATTTGATATTCATAATAATAGATTGATAACTTGGGGTATTAGAATTTATTGTTAACAAAATCAGTATAAACCACGATTGGCCAACTGTTTTATTTCAAACAAAGACACTACACACCGATTAGCACTCCTTCCAAGTAGAGAGGAAGAACTCAGTGAAATCACCTGCTGAGGCACTGTGTGCAGGAATGAAATCATAAACTGTTGGCTTCATAGCATATGTTAGCGTCTGCATAAACCAACTTTCTCTTCTTTTGCTGTGAAAACACTCATGAATATCTTCTTTCTTTAATTAGTAATTTTATTGATTTTTGTTTAAATGTTGTTGCTGATGTTTCAGTAATATACTAATCCAAAATGTATGTCTCAGTGGCCACGAGAGGACATCAAAATGTTAAGGATCATGAGTTTAGAAAAGCACCATCAACTGATCAGTAGATTTTACTTCCAGATCAAACATGAAGAAATTAATAAAAGGAAGTTTATGGTTGTATTTCGAGTGTCTAACTGGCAGCCATGATAGAACTTAAGAATTTTAAAAAGCAAATGAAATGAGCTTTGAATGTTGCCCCTTCAGTTCAAGCAGACAGTTTGGTTGTGTTTTATAACTGCAAAAGTGTTTAGGTGGCTCATACTAAGTTCAACCCAGTCCAAAATTCTATTTCCTAAATAAGTCTGAATTGGGAAGGGGGGCAGCCTGGAGCAAGAGACTGAACTCATCTCTAAATTACTTATTATAACCCTAACTTGACAAGGACAGAGCAGGGCTGAGATTGCCTCCTGTGAGCTGTGGTTTTAATATATGTCTCTGCTATTTTTATTGCAGACACATCAAGATCTCCACAGACATCTCATAATCACACATTATGATATCACGTATCACAGGCTCAGGTAGCACATAAATTCTGTGTTAGCTGTTCAATTTATTAAATGTTTTGCTTTTATATCTTCATAAGTCAGTTCAATCTATGTTAAAAACACAGAGCTTTTAACTTTGACTTTGATATGTTATTACAAACTTTGAATGAGTACATGGTTTATTTTATAAAAAATATTACACCACACCTACCATTAAGAAATATTTTATTTGCCGTTAACACTGGTTTCAGAGGCCAATAGACAGTAGAGAATGTTTAAGGAAAGTACCTGTTATATAATTTTAGTTTAATTAAAGCTGCATTAGTGATTTTTGGCCACTTGAGGGCAGCAGAACACACATGGACGCATTAACATTCATTAGATTCTTCTGGCAGACTTGTTACGAAACATTTGTTCCACCGGACGTAGCAACATTAGCATTTAGAGGTGTGTCTCATAAACTTGATTAAAAGAAGTCAATTTTCACTTCCTTTTTTAGCTGTGGTTTCCAACTCACTGGCTCTTTAGCAGCCACTCCTTCACCGTGTTCTCCCAGTTTCTAATTTTGTCTGTCTGCCATTTGGTACTGACCAGGTAGTGTGTGCAGTGGGTTTACTAGAGATTTTTTGTGAAACAATGATGAAAGTATGCATTTCAGGCCAGAAAACCAAAACAATCAGGAGCAGCTCTAAAGAGAGCCACCTGTCAAATTAGAATTTTCTACCTGTTTGACACTCCTCCTTTCCACTTAGGGTAAAAGTTCGCTTATCTAAATTTTTCCTACTTTTAAAAACCTACATTTTCAGTAAAATTAAGAAGATTGCATGTATCATTAACACAGCTTGCAATGCTGCAGCGCATATTATTTTCTCACCAGTGAGTCATCACATGCTTCAAGGGCTTCAGGAACAATGGAACACGTCATTTGGCGACGGCGGAAATAGCCTCCACATGATGGTCGTGGAAGCCTCTACAGCTGCTTCCAAATGGGACCTGTGTTGTTTACAGTTGGTTTATATGAGGATAACTAGGTTATAATGACCCATCAGATGGGCCCCAGGTGAATTGAAACAGTTAGTCCCTAATTAGAATTCAGTCGACTTCAATGGCAGATTAGAACCATTAGCATGTTGGCTAATTACAGGAGACTAATCTTGTAATTAAGAGCATTTGCAGCTGATTAAATGGTAATCATCAGGGAGACATCAGTGAAACATGGAGACATTCAGAATCGCCAGGCTGTGGTTCCAAATTTATTTTGCCCTGTTTAATAATGAGCAGATTTGTAGTTTAATCTATGAGGATTCCTTTCGAGCAAGCTACAGTTTTTACTTTAAATAATTCATATTTTCATTGTGATTTCTAACGCCATTTCTACTATTTTTAACTCTTTGACTGCTGGCTGTAAAACCTAAACAAACGTCAGTCACTGAACATGAGCTGCCATATGGGTAAAAATCTTGACACTGTCTCATGATGTTTGATGTCTTTGATCGATGCCACAACAAGTTTTTCATAATAGTGGCGGTGATATTCTAATTCAGCCCTATCAGAGATATGTATATGTTCTGTATTCAGACACACCTCCAATATTCGGGACCCTACTGTTAATAATATGAATTGACGCGTTTTAAATTGCAAGACCTGCTACCCAGCACAGACTAGCATCTCCCACAGATATCTTATTTGCCATTCATTAGAAAGATAGCAAAGGTTGGATGGGGAAAATAAGCTATTTTTGCCCAATTCTTCCATCCTGCCCTAAGCATCAAATTCAATTTCCACCAAAAGTTTGCAGTGAGAAAGAAAGAAATAAACATACGATTTCTGGTCCAGAGGTGGGATCAGTAACTCACTTGAAAGAGGTGATGGAGGTGGTTGGGAGAAACCGATTACTCCCACCAGCCTCAGCAGCTCCTGGCTACAACTAAATGTAAAGCTTTATCACAGAATGGCCATCCTGTCCGAGAATTCCCAGAATACCTATTAAACGCTTGATAAACTTTTCACCACACACACACAGCTGAATATTTGGTAACCCACGATGTGTTCATGGAATGTCAGCTCTGAATGAGACTGGCACGCTGTATAAATGTCAAATTACATTTTCACAATGATCTGTGAATGGTTTTTGCCTCATTTCATATTCATATTTTCGAAATACAGTTTAAAAATAATATGAAGTTACTCTATTTGCATAACCACATTTTCACAAACAGGGCCATAATGTGCTTTGAAGTGCAAGATGATCAGTACTTAACAAAAATTATATAAAACTACTATCAGTCAGTTTATCTGGGAGAAAACAATTTCTAAAAGAAAAAAACATTTAAACACAGGTTGTTACGTTTACCTAGATGCAATAAAGCTGGAAACAGAAAATCTGCAGCCACTTAAAACTAGCAGGACAAGGGATACCATAGTTTGTCCAATATTTCAGCCCAGTTTCCAACTTACTTCATACTGAATGATTTTAGCCTCATGTAATGTGCCCAGGTGTGTAGTGAGGCAGAGGGTGGATGTAGGTGGAAGATGGGGTGTGTAGCGAGTCTCTGAATTCCACTCAGTAAAGTTTGCCTATTTATGTGTACTCATATTGGCTACAGTGGCTATGGGAGATTTTCAGCTATTGGGTACCATGAACTGCAATGGTCACAGTTTGGGCTCTTTTGTAAAGGTCCAAAGGCCTTGTTGCCGCAGAGAGCAATTAGTGTAAAGACAACAAGAATGCCAAAAGCCCATTTATCTTCCTTTGAGTAACACATCAGAACCTTTCTGCTCACTGCAACCCTAGCTCGATCACAAAGTTAATGAAGCAAATATAAATACAGTGAATGATGTTACAACAATTAGTGCTGTAGTAAATAGTGGCTATTTGTAGAAAATCAGACCCCGAGCAACAACTACCCACCACCACTACTAGGTGGAGTTTAAATTTTAATGAATGAGGCTCATTATCTGTAGACTCTTGGAAGTTGTTGTGAGAAATCCCAAACTTAAGCGTTTGGAGGCAAGTTAGCAAAGCCGGCACACCAATAAAAGCATTAACATTCTTTCATTCAGGAATAAATCCTGGGAAGCTTCAAGATGCTGCACAAGACAATATAAAAGAGCTAGGATAGATTTCTCTTTGAATAATCCAAGAATTAACAGAAACACAAGTTTACAAAACTATTTTCCTAGGGTTAAGAATCCATTGCACTGAAAATGCTGTGACAAATCTTCCTGCACAATGTTGAAGTATCGAAGTGATAGGTAAAAGAAGACAAGGAAAAGGTAGAGAGGGGATTATTTTTTCCTCTCCTGTAGAAGAGGTTAGAGTGTGGTGGGGCCAGCCATATTGATTTCTCAATGTTATTCCACATCAACGGGAAAACAAAAACCTGAACTGCAGGCTGTCCCACCTTTCACGCCTTTCCATCAAGCTTTCACTTATTGATCAGATGTCTGCTCGCAATAAGACATGACGCCACCGCTTGCTGCACGGTCAGAGCTGTACATCTGCAGGGTCAAGAGTAGGCCTGGGAATGAGAGGCAGCTAACCATAAGGCTAATGTGCTATTTCCTCTCATCTCCTATGTCATTCTCTCTATTTTTCCTAACCTTTTCTCTCTCTTGTTTTTTTTTCACTTACTTTTTCACTTCCTTTACCCAGTATTCAAGCATAATGTCACAACCTGAAATCTAATTACTGTCCAACATGGCTGGGTCCTTCATGGTGGGCATTGGTAATTCAAGATCTCCATTTGTCCATTATAATTCCTCTTTTAATTCAGACATGAACCTACAAAGTGTCAGTATAACAGAATTCAAGGCAAACAAAGTATATTCTCAGAGAAGTAATCTACAAATGATAAATCACTGGCTAGTCAATCCCTTGGTTGTTCCCAACTCATGTCCTTGAGCAAAACACTGAACCCCTATGGCTCATAATGGGCCAGTGTGGCATCTCCACTGTCATGTTTGTGTGTATGGGAGAATACAAAACTAATGTATAAATGAAGCCCATTTATTTAAGGTAAATGTATTTCATATTGTATCCATGTGAATATGTAAGGAATTAACTCCTTATCACCCTGTGATAAAATGTCTCAACATCTTTATATTTTTCTGCAAGAGAAATTTGCTCATTCTGGCATGTGTTGGATTGATCCAGTCCAGAGAGATGCTCAAGGACACTTTGACAGACATCAGAGTCAGACTTTTACATTATGGTGTCTCTAACCACTTAGGAAGAAGTTCGCTGTATGAAGTCTACTGTAAGTGTTTTCCTGTAAATGCACCATTTATAATTATGGAACGAACATCTATATAATAAGTTAGTCTAACAAATTGCACCCCGTTGAGAGGTAGGCTTCTTCTTGATCACAAAACAAGAAATATTTAATCATTATGCCATTTTGTTATAAGCAAGTCTGGTGCACCTGTACCCACTGAAAACACTGCTTTGTAATAATATAAAGATCTAAGAGTATCTAACATTAACATGACTGCAGGCTTATGGAAATTAAAGAGAGATGTTTTATTCCCCACTGACTGGCTATTATGCTGACAAATGTTAAACAAAAGCAAATTTCAAAGACAAAACATTATCCAAACCTCCTCTGAGGTATACATGAGAATTATTCACACAATTTGAATACAAAAGAATAATAGTTTAGAGAAGTATGGCATTTACTGTTATTTTATGTCTCTAGCACCCCTCTGGAGCCACAGACAAACCTTCCCTCTCTCCCGTGGGAATCCTGAGCTCATAGAAAAAGTGTCGATCACACACTTCAACTGGGACTGCACTTTATAAAGGAGTCTAAATTTGTGGCCCTCCACATCAACTACATTGCGGCATTGCAAACTTGGCTGAACCATAGATACACAGATCTAAACCTTGAGGATATTCACAGTGTGTGCCTCCAATGGCCGCATATAGAAATTCAAGAAAAGAATATGATACACCATATCATCTGCTGTGTAATGTGCCAGGACATTTCTCCCCATTTAAACTACTGACATTTGAATATCTCTACCCCTGAAGAGAGCTGCCTCACTATTTTTGTGTCTCTTCCTCTTTCTCTAGCCTGTAACTTTATAAAGGCAGGACAGAATGTAGAAGGAAGAACACAATATTCCTCTTGAGTGTTGAGTAGCTTGATGAATTGTTGGTTGATTTGTAGTTCAGTGGTTACAAAAGTCAAATCATTTCTAAAGCAAAATGTTCAAACCAACAAACAGAGCTTTCATTTTTTACCTTTTGTTTAATCTCGCCTTAATTTATACACTCTTCCAACAGTGACACTGATTGACTGTGATGGAAATGTAAGTCATTATTCTAGCAGCCACCTCTTTACATACCACTCCACATACAAAGTGCTTCAGTCTAAGATCACTCTGCAAACAAAAAAATCAAACCTGTTAAATCACATACTTATCAGTCTTGATTGAGGCCATTATTCTGATATTGACGAACTATCAAGACAAGTACCCAGTAAATACTACAGTTTACTGTGGTTGTCGGTTCTAGGTGAATTGTAACAGAATGAAGCCTAACTACCACTTAAACAGCACAGCATCCAGAGTCAGACACTGTAATAAACAGCTGTCTAGCTGGGTCAAATGTTTTATACTTTCTCACCCAAATTCATCTTCATCTTTGAGCAATTTCGTTTCTCAGGACATTTGTTGCCTCAGGTGGATGCTTTTTTTGTGTCAAAACCTACTGTTTATTTGAAATCAGCCATCAGTGTTTACTAGTTGACCTGCTGTTTGCATTTAAAAATCATAATACAGTTTCTAGCATATTAAGTAAGCAGCGAAAAGAGTCCGTTTAACGACCTGAGGAATTTACAGGTAACAAGTAACGCTTAAAAATTTAGACAAAATCTCTCCAATTTAGCCTCAAAAGGATTTTGCATTTCTTGACACCTCAAACAGCCAGACCACCATTTTGTGAAATAAGATTAACAGAAAATGTCATTTTAGCATTTCTAAACTGCCAACTGCTGCTAATGAAGAGAATTGTTTACTGTAAAGGGTAAAAGGGTCAATTTTTATGCAGCCCAAAATGTTACTTTTTGGGAGGAGATATTCATGGGTAAAAAGCCAAAGTAAACACTGAGTCAAGTCCAGTATTTATTTTAAGTACAGGACTGAATCTTCTTGTTGCCCCTTTAAAATGGCTACACTGCAGTCTTGCCTCACATGTCCCATACCCAGCCAACACCAAATGCACACAAACCTGCCTGGCTTCATCCAGTCTCTATACAGTACACACACACACACGCTTCCAATCCACCAGGCCCGTGCCCCAGAACTAAGCAGACAGCTGTAGCCAGCTTGATTGACAGAGTTTGAAAGTCAGGTTCAAGTGCAGGTTCACACGACCCCCAGCGCACTTCCATACCACTGTAAGGTTCTCTGTGGCTCACAACCTGTCAGTACTTATCTTCCACCAGATGTCTAACACATGCTGAGATGTTTTCTGCCATTCCAGTTCCAGCGACTAGGGTCACGGGCGCCCAGGCTTTGGAAGCAACAGCAGTGCCAGAGAAAGTACCAACATGCTGTTCTGAGGCAGCAGCCATGAAGGTAAAATCATCAAATGTCCTTTTGCTACACTTCAAAGATCATTAACTAGCTCTGGGAGCAGACAAGGTTGTTGTTGTATTTTATGTATTCAGATATGTGTGTATAGCGACAAAAGCGTATTCTCATCTGAGTAATGGTGCGTTTTCTCATTACGTTAAAGTGTTAATACTTTCTGAAAATAGATTTTTGTTTTTTTATTTGTACATTCACCTCATACTGTAGTAGGTGAGTGCCTGCAGTGACTAACACTTGGATGCTTGTGCACGACACACACACACAAACACACAGACACACAGATGTAGAGCATGGTCACCACTCATTAATATGTCTTCTATTGCCATTTCTTCACAGCCTCCTTTGTCTCAGCAGCTTACATCACATGAATGAGACGGCCTCCACCATGAGGGCTGAGGTGGGACGAGAGGGGGTAGACATTACCATACTGTATGCCTACATCAATGCACAACTCAATAATAGGTTCTGTCATTGAAACAAATCAGAGGCTTTCAGTGGCAGTGGTCCAAGCCAATGAAATTCAAATTTCTATTTCGGCTGGCAGAAATTGGAGCAGGGGGAATTAACTTGTGATCCGCTCTAATATTTCTCCAACACTTGGGGGAGTTTCTGGCAGGGTCAGCCAGAGAGTTTCATGATGGGGGACTTAAACAATTTGCTTGAGATGTATTACATTATAACTTCAAGAATGACAAATTGGCCACAGCACAGAGCGTATTTAAAATGCTCTAATCGGACCTTTCAATTTCACGTGACACAGCCTGGGTGTAATGATAAGACTCTGTACCTCCCTCCTCGTGGAAAGTCTAACGCCATCCAAAACGTAAAAAAGGAGTCAATGTAAAGAAGCTCTGTCAAACCCATATGAGCTGGATTTGGCCTCTGCTTAAACGATCAAGGCTGCTTAGGAAACCTTGTATTTTTTTCCTCTGTCCTGCAGCTGCACTTTAGCTCTTTAATATAGTAGTTTGCAAGATATAACTGTTTCTTTAATTCGCTGTTCTGAACCCAAAAATTCTCATCCACTCAGGATGTACATTGTTTCAACTTCACTTTTTTAATTTTAGGTCAATACTTTTATCTGCATTAACTCTTTATTTTAGATCACATTATGCAGGCTATATTATTAATTTGATATACATGAATAATTTACGTTTTTTTCCTAAAGAGTAAAACAAAGTTAAGCAAACTGTAGATAAATTAAATGTTTCTCCCCACATGAAAGCTTCCATGGCAAGGTACAGAGGCCAGGTAACCAAGGAAAGCCTTTAAAAAAAAATTAGAGGATTTTAGAAATAGTGAGGAGTCTAAGTCTCACTCAACCTTCAGTATTATACTTGACCAGTTCCATTGTATTTTCTACAAATTCTATTGCTCAAAAATTAATGTCCAATGCAGTTTCAAAGCCCTATCCTCACTGCTTAACAAAAAAGGCCTAAACCCCACTCAGAACCAAATGAGTTGAGGTTGTTCCAGATATTTGGGCATAAAACGCTCTTTGCTATTTATTTTTACTTAGGACAGCAAGCATACAACCTGAGAGGGTTCAATTATCTATAACACAGCAGCATATAAAATGCACTTGGCCCAAAGCACTACTGCTTTATAAACCAAAGTATCATTCTTCACAAATTGTTATAGTTCTGACTATGTTTTGCCATCATTAACTTTGTAGAAACACCAGATCTATCCAGATGGTAGACCCGAAAGAAACAATTACAAGCCCAAGCAACATCAACAAGTTTTTTCTAACACTGCTGACACATAAGACCTTTCATTCTTGATAGCTTTGGGCCGGAGTAGCAGGTTGATTTGAAGCAACATGTAACAAACGTAGCACTGATAAA
>BRZM01001820.1:116870-161112 GCA_033238685.1 Lates japonicus
ATCAATTGTACTTCCGTTCCAGTTGCATGTTGGCAACTGCCAATTAAATTTTGAATGACCTCACTTAATTGAATGCTTTGATTCAGTTACAATGAACATTTTAATTTAGGCCATTTGGGGAGCTGGGAGGAAGGAGCTCCAATTATTTTGCTTGGAAATCATTTGAATAGCACTTGAGAGATTGTCGAGTTTGGCTTGGAGCTGCTGAAGGTTTCCTGAGGTGGGCCTTCTTGTTAATCTAACCACTGTTTCCTTAACTCAGCTTCACAGTCAAGATGAAAACATTATAGTAAATGTATCCATCTCTCATAGCAGCACACTGACTGCATATATCAAGATGGACGACACGTCTCCGCCGCCATCGTACACTGTGACGTCATGTGGAGCCAGAGTCTGTGCAGTAGTGATGTGTGGGGTGGAGCTGCAATATCGGAGCCCCGCCCATTCACCTGCCTGACCAAACACGAGTCAATGACAGCTGTCAATCATGGCGTCACACCTGCTAACATGGAGGAGACGGGGATCAGGAGTTATACTGCAGCCAGACACCAGGGGGCGATCCAGATGTTTCAGCTTCACTTCTGATCCATCTCAGTCTCTGTCATCGCAGCTCGCTGTCTGTCATCATCGTAGATGCTCGTTGATGTAGTCTTTGATGAATAGTGCTCGTCAGCGTACGGCGTGGGGATTGGGCCAGATGAAGCTGTTTGGTCACACCTCACATCTCCTCATGATTCTTCGTCTGCAGTGAAAGAGTGCACCTGGCCTGATGGGTTCAGTGATTTATTGGAGAGTGTGTGGAGGATGTAGGGTATGATGACATGCTCTGAGGTTGGTCGAATCAGGAGGAGGAGGAGCCAGATGAGTGGAGAGCTCGGGGGTTGGGCTCCTCTCTGGTTTAGAGATGAGGGAGAAGGAAGAGTGCTCTGCTGTTAATGAGGAGGCTGTGGACAGTAATGGTTTCAGCCTGCTGACGTTACTTGTTGATTCTCCGACAATAAAGTTCTAAAGTTCAAAATGACCTCCTGTGTGACATGAGGGCGCGGCAAACGGTCTATCGTATCGCCAGCTCCATCCTTTTCAGAACCGTCTTTTGTTCACTAGTTCTTTATTTCTGTCTCTTAGCTCATTTCTTCACCTCTCTCTCTATCTCTCTCTCTCTCTCTCTCCCTCAGTCTCTCCCTCTCTCTCTCTCTCTCTCTCTCAGTCTCTCTCTCCTCTCTCTCTCTCTCTCTCTCTCAGTCTCTCTCTCCTCTCTCTCTCTCTCTCCTCCCTCTCTCTCTCTCCCTCCCTCTCTCTCTCTTTCTCTCCCTCAGTCTCTCCTCTCTCTCTCTCTCTCTCTCTCAATCTCTCTCTCACTCTCTCTCTCTCTCCCTCCTCTCCTCTCTCCCTCCCTCTCTCTCTCTCTCTCTCACTCTCTCTCTCCCTCTCTCCCTCCCTCACCCCTCTCTCCTCCCTCTCTCTCTCTCTCAGTCTCTCCCTCTCCCTCTCTCCCTCCCTCCTCCCCTCTCTCTCTCTCTCTCCCTCAGTCTCTCCCTCTCTCCTCCTCTCCCTCTCTCCTCCTCTCTCTCTCTCTCCTCTCTCTCCTCTCTCTCTCCTCTCTCCTCTCTCCTCCTCCTCCCTCTCTCCCTCTCTCCAGCCAGGTGCTCCACTCTCTGTGGGTCTTGGAGCCATTGAAGCCAGTCGTCAACAAAATAGCTCATTCATTCATTTTGTTTTGATTACCTCCACACACACACACACACACAAACACATATTGATCCGGTAAGTTTACATGGTGTGAATACACTGCATTCAATTGCAAAGTGCCTCTAAGAGCAGCAGCATTCTGCTAAAAGCAGCAATGAAACACTTGACTGTTGAGTGGATCTGCTCCAGGCTCAGTATCGCTCTCTCACATAAACACACACACTCCTCTCTCCACAGCATCCAGCTCTCTGTGGGCTTTTTAAATGTCGTTCAGCTCAGCGCCAGGCGTGTTTCACAGAGATAGTTGCTTCACACAACAGCACTGACAGTGAATCTCCCCTCAGTGATTTGCTCTGGTGATGCCGGTCCATCCTCGACACAGCTAGCTCGCTAGCTATCACAGGCCAGATTAAGCTCGGTCGCCTGCCTGCCCAGCATGTTGAAGCGGAGACAGATTACACTCGGCTGGGCCGTCGAGATGGCCTGGAAAGCTGAGGCGCTTTGTTTGAGACGGCTCTGTGATCGTCACAGCGCTGAGAAGTGCAGAGTGTTAAATTGCTGCTGTTGGAAGCGGCAGATAAAAAGGTCTAAATGATCTGTGTGAATGAAATGATCTGTGATTGTCCCTGGTTTCGTTGTCTCACCACCGCAGCACTAACTATGAGTGTGCGTGTGTTGTTGCAGTCTGGTGAACACAACAACTCGATGACAACACAATGAAGATTACATGTTTTAAAATGGGAGGAAGAGTTCACACCACTGTCAGAGAGACGGCAGAGTTCAGGAGCAGACTAACATCTGGATCTGTGAGCTGCTTCATCTACACACTGGGTTTCTCCTTAGTGGTGTCAGGAAGGTTCATGTTAATACCACCCATGAGGTAAACCCAGAAACATTTTCTAATTAAAGCATTAATTTGCCAAAGTAATTACCTCATTAGGAGAAGCTGATACATTTAAAACAGTATATATCATTGTAATTATGAGGAGAGGAGGCAACAGGCAGCTGCTCATTAAATATTATTCAGGTTTACTTTGGTCACAAACCAGAGCTCTGGTTACAGTTCATCCTGAGGGGAACATGAACGTCTGAAACACACTTCATCACAGTGAGATGTTTCAGTCGGAACCAAAATAGGCCGACTGACTTCACCAATTCAAAAAGAACCAGATCGTTTTAGAATGAAAAGACTTGAACATACAACAGATAAAACTCATAACTAAACTCATAATGGAGTATGTTTGCGTTTCTGTATTGGTACTTCTACTGAAGTATCTGATTACTTCCTCTGTATTAGCATCACACACAACTTTATATTTGCAGGCCTGCACGTACTCCAACGTACACTAAACATGCACAGTGTAATATGTTGTGAGCCTACACACACTCTCACACACTCTGAGAACATAATTACACTCACTCACACACACAGATATGTGACAGCAGGTGAGTAAATTTGATTATGAGAGTGTTATCATGACTCCTTATATGTACCCGTGTTGCCATCCAGACTGAGCCATCAGGCTGTTTTACTACACACTCTATAAACTCTGATTTATAGGCGTCTGCTATAAAAACATGTATTCTCCTGTAAAAATAACTTTGGGAGGGTCTAATGAAACATCATTACTGCTGCAGTCTCACAAACATGGGCACTTCCAGGGTTTTAGTGAGCAGTTTAAAGGTCTAATGAAACATGTAAATATACAGATACACAGCACACTGACTGTCTGTGATGTTTCTGTTTGACTTTCTAAAAAAGAAACTGTTTTGCTCCATTCTGTGTCCATGACAGTATTTGTGTGTGACACCTGCTCGTGGTGAGAACACTTTGAGCTCAATCACACTCCCGTGTCACGGCCATTTTCCAGATTTAAAGAAGTCTAAAAGTAATGCAAAAGGCTGCACGCTGTGAGAGCCGGGCCAGGCTGTCGCCAAGAGAAGCTTTTACCCGCTCACATAATTGCCCGATGACCATTTTTCATACACTGGCCCATACAAGTCCCCTGCCAGCCTCTCTCCTGATCGAGCCACAGTCAATTCTGTTTCACTTCACTCTGCGTTCAATATGTTTAACACCTGCCGCTACATGCTGTGTCTGGGGCTCTCAAGGCAAGCAGAGGGAAACAGGTGGAATTATAATAAAACGGAGGGTAAAACAGAGGGGAGGAGGAGGACAACAAAAGATGACAGGAAGTGAGCAAACTTTCCTCATCTCTGGAGAGAGATATTCTACAAGATCCCTTCTCCAACAGCTGAGGCTGCCTGTTCTGTTTCTGACCTGAGGTGTCCCTCAAGTGGATCAGGCTGTCCCTGTAAACAAACGCCACTGGGCGGGAAAACAACTAAACTGTGCATGAAATCAGTCGACGTGAATCAAAGCAGCACCACAAACACACAGAACCTCTTTCTTGTTATTCATTATTGAGAGTGATGATGCTGCGGTTCTTCAGGGCTTCTGTTGCTTCAACTCTTCTCTGTGTTATTCTGGGTCAGGAACAAAGGCCTTCATCTGCTTTTACACTGGATGATGCTCATCTTTTTCTTTAGCTAGAAAAACACTGTGATCACATTTCTGACGTCTGCAGCTTCCAGGCTTCAGTTTCAGTGAAAATATCTACTCACACAACCTCAAGGACTGCAGACACTGATTAACCAGGAGAGCAACATGACATTCACACAAACATGGAGGGATTATTACTCTCTATATGATATGAATCTGAGTTTCTGACCTGTAAGCAGCTGGTCTGCAGGGTTTTAAAGCACGCACGACGAGACACCGAGACAAACCACACACATTGAAACCAAGAGCATCTCCAGCTAACAACAGGCTAACCAACAACAACCAGGTAACAGCCTGTTGAGCTAACTAGCATGTTGCTATCACTGACAGCAAACCACCACACACCAACACAACACAACACAACACACCACAACACAACACAACACACAACACACAACACACCAACACCAACACAACACAACACAACACAACACAACACACCAACACACCAACACAACACAACACACAACACAACCACAACACAACACACCCAACACAACACAACACAACACAACACACAACACACCAACACACAACACAACAACACAGCACAACACAACACAACACAACACCCAACACACAACACCAACACAACCCAACACAACACAGCACAACAAAACACAACACAACACACAACACCCAACACACCAACACAACCAACACAACACAACACAACCCAACACAACACACAACACACCAACACAACACAACACAACACAACACAACACACAACACAACACAAACACCAACACAACACAACACACCAACACAACACAACACAACACAACACAACACAACACAACACAACACACCAACACACAACACAACACAACACAACACAACACAACACAACACAACACAACACACAACACACCAACACACCAACATAACACAACACAACACAACACAACACAACACAACACAACCAACACACAACAACACACAACACAACACTTACCACAACACAACACAACACAACACAACACAACACAACACAACACAACACACCCAACCAACACAACACAACACACCAACACAACACAACACAACACAACACAACACAACACACCAACACAACACAACAACACAACACAACACCAACACAACACACAACACACAACACAACACAACACAACACACCAACACAACACACCACAACACAACACAACACACCAACACACCACAACACAACACAACACCAACACCACAACCCAACACAACAACACAACACAACCCAACACAACACAACCACTACACACACAACACAACACAACACACCAACACAGCACAACACAACACAACTAGCCTAACACAACACAACACAACACAGCACAACACAACACAACACAACACAACACAACACAGCACAACACAAACACAACACAACACAACACAACACAACACAACATGACACAACACAACACTACAACACAACACAACACAACACAACACAACACAACACAACACAGTCCAGATTCAGCTCTCACCTTTCTTTCACAGTCTGAACTGGAACTGGCTGCTGTGTCGGCCATCTTTTTCACTTCCTGTTTCACGCTCCGCCCTGTTTTTTATGCCCAGCTCAGTTACCATAGCAACAACTGATTTCACCTGCCAACAAACCCCCACAGTCGACCTCCACAGGACATGGACTGGACTGTGGCTCTGCAGGTTTGAGCCTGTTCCTGAGCCTCTGACTACAACACAGGACTAATGAATACAAATCTATGTTTTCAATTAAAAGCTTATTGCTGCTGGGAAAAGTAATTTTCAGAAATGAAAACTCCAGAGCAAAAAAACAAATCAGCTTTTAAATTTCCCATCACCTGCAGCTGCAGTGATTTCTGTTCAGGTTTTATTCAAGGTTTCATTTTCAGAGAAAATCACAGTGTAAAGAAGAATGACTGAAAGTCCTGGATTCATCTGCTGAATGAAAACTGAACACCACAAAGCATCACTGTAAACGTTCTCAGAAAGGAACGAATGCTTGTATAAAGGTCCGGAGAAATGAAGTGTCGGAGATGTTGGTTAGTTTGTTCTGTATAAGACTCCTGTCTCACCACAAGTGAAAAATAAAGGTCATCTTCTTGTTATGGCGTCTCTCTAAACGAGGAGCAGAAGTCATTTTCTTACGGCTCATTCCACTGAGCTATAGAGCGAAGAATCAAAGTAAGTCCTCTCTTTATGTCATTGTCCTTCTTTATGCTCCTGTTCCCACTGAAGGCTGTGGCAGAGGGCCCAAACTGCAGATAGAGACAACAGTGGCAGCTCTGCCAGAGTTTGAGTCAGACAGATTAAATATTAAATGGCCAATCAGCCACTGAGTGTCTGTGGGGACGCAGCACCCGAGGCCCTGGGCAGGAGACAAATATAACCGAGAGACAGACAGGAGCTGCAGATATGAAGGCAGACAGACGCTAACGGAGAGAGACAGAAACTCATCTGGACGTTTGGCAAACGAAGACGTCGTTCAGAGACAGAGACTTTTTAGCTGATTTTACACCAGTGGACCGGAGTGAACTCAGAGATACTCCTCACCCAGACTGAAGAGGAAGAGGCGATAACACACGCATCTGCTCGTTTATCCCCACTGAACATTTGGCTCTGAGTTCATTCAAAACTGATTTAATTAAGACACAGACGTCCCTGACCAGGTGTCCAACAGAGTCCAGATGGACACATTCCTCAGGTCGTATTTAACAGGATCACATAATACACTTAAGGTACAGCAGTTAGGAGGCAGCTGGAGAAGTGCTACTGAGTCCAATCGTCCTCATACGAGAACAATTTCACACTCTGATCCTAAACCTCGCTTCTTTTTTCCTGACACTTGTCTGACAGCTACCACCTGCTCATGAAGGTGTGTGTATGAGATCTGACCAATACTATGATCATCAGACACCTCCGAGGTGCAATCAAAGTCCGTCTAGACAAGTCTTGGCACTCGGCAGCCATCTTGGCATCACCCTCAGGCATCTCAGGCTAACAGGACCGAGCTCCTCTCAACGGTCACCAGGACATTAAAACTACAACCAACAGTTACATCTGATAAAGACAAGGTTTATAAAACTCCACTGGTCATATTTCAGTTACATACAGTGAGCACAAGGTTTGACTAAAGAGAAACATGAAGAGCTTCTTGCCACAGAGCTTCAAGTCGACTGTTAATAAACACAAAGAGCAGCGGAGGATCATGGGAAGGTTAGTCCTGCAGGTAAAATCTAAAAACATTGTTCAGCCTCAGACTGCCTGTGGTCAGTGAACATATGGACTGGTTGTGTCTTGTTTATCTTTAGGGGTTGGGGTTGGGGTTGGGGGTTACAGTAACATCACTGAGCGATTCATTTGGACAGTAATGATCAGACTGACATTTATCCACAGGAGGGAAACACTCTGATGTCTCCGGCTGATTGTTGAATCAGATGCTAAACACTGATTCCAGTGGGACAATTATTATTTTCCAGTAAGGTCTTTTCAAAGTCAAACTTCTAATGAACATTTATGATAATACAGCAGCACACGTCCTTCACTGATCATTATGTCCTGATTATATGACTCAGTAATAACCTGAGTCATGTCAGTTCTATTCACCGATCAGATGTAGTGAATGTAATCCTGGTTTCCATGATCCCTCTGACACTCGTTTGCTCCCGACTGAAACTCATTCCCCAACTTTGCCGAGTTGTTCTCCAGAACTCAGACATGAATTATGAATTGATTTCCTGCAACAGTGGAGAAAATGTAATGACGAGTTATCGCATTACCACACATCCAAACTCTGGCTGACGAATGAAGGAGCCGACCACAAAGTCTAATGACATTTCTGTGCTCTGTAAGCCCATCAGGCGCCGCAAGGACGAGGCTGCAGTCTGAAGGCAAATCAACAAGGCTGCTGCAACTTAGTGTCGCTTTATTTCTCCACTAACAGAGGGAATTCCAGGCGTTTCTGTGCTAAGCTCATTACTGTAATGGGGAGAGCAGCACAGTGACAGAGGGAGGACGCTGCACATGCTAAAAGAGGAGCACAGCGAGGGTGAGTGTGAGCTGGGTGAAGATGCAAAGAAGTCAAACTCTGATCTTTTTTTCTCTGTTCTCTCTCATTCTATCTCACACCTCTCTCTCTCTCTCTCCCTCTTTCTCTCTCTGTCTTCCTTGGCTGGCTGCACTGGCAACAACTCCTGTGGAATACGGAGGCTTGGCAGGATCAGTTTTTCGGGATTGGCTCTAAAGTGGCACTAATATGCTAATTCCTCTCAGTTTAATGAGGAATGTCCCTGGTGGAGGCTCGGGCATCGGGGAGCGCTACTCCACTCCAACTGATCTATTTATAAAAGCATAGCAGAGAAGGTGGAGGCATCAATCAACAAGCCCAGGAGTGGAGGAGATACGTGGTTCCTATCAATTATAGTGGAGGGTCTCAGATGGGGACGGACAGTGGCTCTGGGCCTCATTCATCTGAATGTCCATCTGAAACTGTGACAGTCGCTAAAACGCTTCACGTCACAGGTGAAAAGTAACAAATGTCCCACCGGCACTGAACGTTACACACAGGTCTGTCAGTGAACGTCACAGTTAATATACAGTATATGAAACTACAACCTTTCATATTAGAGTCATGATGTGAACATGGAATAAAAACAGTCTCTGACGTGCT
This sequence comes from Lates japonicus, assembly GCA_033238685.1. Taxonomy (NCBI): domain Eukaryota; kingdom Metazoa; phylum Chordata; class Actinopteri; family Centropomidae; genus Lates; species Lates japonicus. The sequence continues at coordinate 125,774 of BRZM01001820.1, forward strand.
CAGGTTGTTGTACAGCAGAACAACAGAGAGCAGTCTGCTTTATTGGACTCTATCGATCGGCCCGTCACTTTTTCATCTGTTCCACTGTGACAGTCTCAACTCTGAACGCTTCACACAGGATCCACAAAGCTGGAGCACATCCACATATTAAAGAAAGTCATGTGATCTGACACCACCACATCCTCCAGAGACAACTGAATTCTTCAATATTATCTGCATTGTTCAGAAACAAACACTGAACCTGGTGTTTGTTTTGTTGGTCTCACTGCCTGCAGCTCCTTCAGTTTGATGAGAAAACTGATCAGATATTTAATAACCTGCAGGTAAAGGTGATCACGAGCAGCACATGTCAGTCTACGCACAGAGCAGTGGTGTCGCCACAGACACACAGCACAGTTCAGTTAAACTGAATCACTGCCACAAACTCACAAGAAGAAGACATCATTTGTTATCAGCTCCTGTCCTGCACAGAGAGATCCACTCCTGACTCTCACTCTCAGATTATTGCTCATAATAACTGACTCCAACACAAACATCCCAGCTTCATAAAGAGGACAGACAGCTGGCTCAAGATCCAAAACAAATACAGAACGCCATCGTGCTGAAACGTGAGGAAGTGTCAGTGGTTCAGTAGCTTCATCCTCCATCACGTATTCAGCTGAGAGAGTCTCTGTATCTCAGTCTCCACCCCTCACAGTTGACTTCACAGTGAACGGAGGCTCCTGTGTGGACTCTGCTGTCAGCGCCAGTTCTGCTGTGTTCTATATTAGCTTTGCTGTCGAGTCCCTCTGGTGAGCCAACGGGAACAGAGGGTGACCCGCGGGGTTAGACCACCATCTGTACCTGACTCACTCTGCTCATAAACCATGCCAGCAGCAGAGCGGGACACACACAGGGGCCTGGACGGCGCTAACAAGGACACTTGTACCGCAGCTGATAATGAGGGTTTGTCCCTGCACGGAAATATTAGGACCACCTGCTTCACTCAGCCTCCTCTGACGTAGCTCTACGTTTGAAAGGTGATTCCATCGTGACTCACTTTCTGGAGCGTCTCAAAGGAGAGTAATTTTAGAATTCAAATGAAATACATTAGAAACAGTGAAAATCAGGCCACAGTTCGATGTTACAAGGAAAAACCTGGATAAGGTTAAATGGCACTTTGATGATGAAGAGTGATGAAGAGTGTGTATCAGATGCTTCAATAGTCTCTCATGTCAGTATTTAACAGAAAGAACCAACTTCAGTTTAATGTTTCAGGAAACTTCTTGAACACCTCTGAAACTCTCGGACTCTGTCTGATTGTTGCTGTTGCTGCCTTTGTTTGCATTTCAGCTTCTTCTGTTGATTAATTCAAATTCTCAAGCTTTTATATTTCAGCTTTTCTGTTTTGCATTTTGGGATTTTAAATTTCACTTTTCATTTTTAAATCCATCCAAATCCATTTGTCATTTCAACATCCAATTTCCTTTTTTCCTGTTTTCTTTTAACATTTAATTATGGCCTGATTATCCTCAGTAATGAAATATTGTAACAGTTCATTTGTCATTTTCCCTTTTAATTTGAAGTAAAATAAAATAATCCTCTGTACATTAACTCTTCAGACATACATCTGTGTCTGTTCTCTGCTGTGTACTGGAAGTGCAGATATTCAAGTGTTTAACCATCGATGATGTCAAATGTCTTATATCAGACAGGTTAAACTCACACAGTGTATACAAACCAGTCACAGTTCTCCAGGTTCAGTTCAGTCTTTCCCAGTAAACATGAGACTGTGATCCAGATCCAGATAATGAACCTTGAGTCTAATGAGTCCTGGTCTCTACACTGCTGAGCGTTTTAATTGGGTTCAGCACAGTCCCACTCTCGTTCTCTGGTATTTTTCTGCATTATTTTATGTATCTAGTTCATTTGACTAATGAAGTCTGGGAGATGGTGTCTGTGTAGAAAAGCATGGAGCTTCTTATGAGGAGCTGTCACTGTGTAAAAAGACTTATTATGAATCTGGTGGCAAACGTGTTGACACGCAGCTTTGTTAAACTGCTCGTCGTCCTGTCAACTCCAACTTCTGTTGTCGCAGCACAATTAGTGTAAAAACATCATGAGTGTCTGTGATGAAGTGCTCCTCTGTTTGTTCAGTTTGTGTCACACAGCTGTGAATTCCTCCTCAGCTTCTTCTGCTAAGATCAGAGACGTTCTTCACTGTCAGAGGAGGGTTCACACGTTCAGCAGCAGGATGACACGTAAAGAAACACAACTACCTCGATCACACACACTTAGAGATTAGGTGAAGTATGTAACTATGACTGACAGGTGCTATATACTCTATATGGTGATATATGAAAGTATGTAATGTTATATCTGTGAGCTATATGTGAGATACACACTGTATACAGTAATAATCAGAGGTGGAGGAAGAGTTCAGATCATTTACTGAAGTTAAAGTAGAAATACCTGACGGTTAAAATACTCGATTACAAGTAAAAAGTCCTGCTTTGAAAATGCTCCTAAAGGAAACGTATGTGAGTTTTATGAGTAAAGGCCTTTTCACATACAGAGTGACACAAATACAACATGTGAAAATGTGAGATACTCCCCCGTGAACATCCAGAAGCTGAAGCTCCACCGCGGCTGGTTGTGGTCATATTTTTTAGTTAGTTAGTTAGTTTAGTTTATTATTTTGGTCCTGCTGAGGAGGCAGAGACCGACCACCAGGATCCTCTGACAGTCTGTGACTGTGAAGCCTTTATTCATGGTGCAAAAGCTCAGAAAAATTAACCTCATTCCAAAAAAAAAGTCATCGCTTTTCCGTCGCATAGTATTTGTGTTCTGTAGTCACAACAGCTCGGAAAAATAAATTGACGTGCAAATTAAAAAAGGCTCTCAGTGTGAAAAGGCCTTTAAATGGAGGTTGTTATTGTGCTGCCACCCTGACCTTTGACCTCTGGTTCCCTCAAGGTGTCACTGAGACATCACGCTCAGAAAAATGAGACGAACAGACGACATGAAAAGACGACTGACGGACTGCTACACATCCCATCATTACATTATCGTTACTGATTATTAGAGTTTTTGTACTTCAGTGTTGTAAAGTATCTGGTAAATAGAGCTGTCAGATAAATGTAATGGAGTAAAAAGTATAATATGTTTTAAATGTAATGAAGTAAAAGTATGAGGTAAACTGGAGTGAAACACCATGATACTAACACAGTAGTAATGTCAGTTATATTACTCTGTAAACAGAGCACCGTTACAGTTCTCCTCCTACAGTGATATGAATACTGCCTCTGTATAAGAGTATTATTGTGCAACATTAAACCAAACACTTTGTCCTCCTCCACATCAACTGAGCTCAATCAGCTGGAACTAATGATTAGAAAATACCTCTGTCGTGGTCGATGTAATAAAATCATCTTGCATTGTATCCTCAGTCAAACAGAATTTAGTGAAACCTGAAGCCTGGTTCAGTGACTGCAGCTCTCTGGACGAAACACTCATTTCTCTCAAATTACAGCTCAGGACTTGGGAGGATGCTTCTCAGCTACTGACTGTATCTGAATTTAATTTGAGAAAATCTAGCAAACCACAGAGTTTGATGAAGAGGAGGCAGAGGCCTCGTCTCTGTTGCAGCCTGACTTTGTGCTCGAGGCCGATAAGACAGATACATTTTGAAATAAAACTCCTGCCGATAGAACAGATGTAATCTGTAACAACTCATAATTGTCGTCTGGATTCCCTGGGCCGAGTTTATTTCATGAAAAGAGCAGGTGCTCCCCAGATTTCATACACTCAGCATGAATCACTCCTCATACCTGAGTGTGGCTTTGTAAAGCAGAGTGCCAGAGGCCAGCAGCACATTCAGCTGACTGTACTAACAAGTGACTGCTGGATGTAGCAGAAAATGTAATTCCTTGCTCTCAGGCAGCATTTATTAAGCACCGGGTCGGGGTCCAAAATGGGCCATGGGCTTGTTTGTGATGGGCCCTGACTTGACAAGGCTACCTGTATGTTTTAATGAGCCCGGGTCTCTGGGCGGGAATAAATTATCATAATTAGATCCTGAGCTGAAAAAGTTTAAGACTGCTCAGCGCTACAGTATATTAATTTCTCTCCTCAACATTTACTTTACAACCTTGTAGCTCGTTGAACAAAAGCCTGCCACAGGGAGGGAGGGACGGCCGGACCCTGAAATACACCTCAGGACGGATATAAACTCCTTTACTCCAGTCCAGCATCAGGTGTCTCTGACTAACAGCCTCTGGTTCTGTTTATACACTGAAGAAGAATCACCGTGACAACCACAGAGTGACTTCTCTGATATCCCATCAGCCTCAGCTGTAGTTTGTGTTTGCTGCTAATTCGCTAACGTGCTAAACAGAGATGAGGAGTATGGTGAGCATTACAACATGCTCATGTTAGCGTGCAGCTCAAGGCATCGCTGCGTCTACATGATCCTTCTGTCTCTCACACCGGTCACTCAGACTGAAGGTGTTATTATCAGGATGATGAAAATTCAACGTGTTTTTATCGCGATGGATAAAATCGTATATCGTCCCATCTCTACAAGTTTCACACCAACCAATCACTGTTCAGTGTTCTTGCGAGGGTCAAGAAATTGAAAACATGCTGTCAGGAGCAGATGCCACACTGAGAGACCTTGGACTGTCCGACACCGAGCTGCTGGCAGGAAAACTCTGCTCCGACGTTCTCTAACATACAGACGCTGCTTGGTGGAAGAAACAACGTCCCACTGAGCCAGCAGAGGAAAAAACTGGAGCTGCACAGACACAGATGGACACACACACAAATACTCACAGACACATGAAGGAACATGCACAGACCCACATTATTACACTGTCTAACACACACATTATTACATCTATGTCGCAGATAAAAACACAGCTAAAGGGAAGAGGCATGAAATGGCTTTGATCCTGCTTCTGTTTTTATCACCACATCATGTGTGTTTGTATGATACATGTGTGGTTTGTGAACGCTCTGTGTGCTCGTGCCTGTGTGTGTGTGTGTGCACAGAGTCTGAATTACCAGCCCAATAAAGACTGTACATGCATTTGATCTCACAACAAGCACAAATTTTATATCATGGAATGGAAATCCTGGTACGTTTGAAGGAGCTGACAGAACACAAACGCCCAAAGAGGGAGGAGAGAGAGAGGGAGGGAGGGAGAGAGGGAGGAGGAGAGAGGAGGGGAGAGAGAGGAGAGAGAGAGGAGAGAGAGGGGGGGGAGAGGGAGGGAGAGAGAGAGGGAGAGAGGGAGAGGAGAGAGTTTTGATGCATGGCCCACTGCTCACCATGCATGAAGACACACATTTTATTATTACTACATGGCCACACGCCTGTCAAACGGTCCAATCTGTCCAATCCAAACCTAAACCCGGTCCCATCCCAGACCAAGACCTGACCTGACTGACCACTGACGACTGACTTAACGACTTGACCACTTTGACCACCTGAATCCATCTTTATTTAATCGAACGACCTGACCAGACTGACCCGGACCTGACCTGAATTGACCTGACCCACTTGACCTGAATCTGATCCATCTTAATCTTGACCTTGACCAACTGACTTGATCCAATTTTGAACGACCTGACCAGATCCACTGACCCGATCCAACGATGACCAATCTTAACGACGAACGAATCGACCGACCTGAACGACGAATTAACGACGATCTGACCTGGGACCAATTCCGACTTAACGAATGACCGACCGACCGAATTAATTTGACTGACCATGACCTGACCTGACCGATCTTGACCGACGACGAACGATTCTTAATCGACAGCCAGACGGACCTGACCTAACGATGACCAACGACGACGGATTAACGATTAACGACGCGACGACGGACCGGATCTATTTAATTAACGACGGACGACGCACATGAATGATGCAAGTGACTCAGGACGGACGAGTGACGGAACGACCGACCCACCCAACCACCCCACCCACGGACCTGATCTAATTTGACCACCCATGAATTAATTTCTTAATCTAATTTAATCCTAATCTGACTTGACCTGACGACCTGACCTGAACGACCCGCCAACGACCAGCTGACCTGGGACCATCTTGACCTGACCACTTGTCTAACGACTTGATCGACCCGGACCCACCCTGACCCGGACCTGACCCAACCTGGACTTGAATCCTAATCTGACGACCCATCCTGACCCGATCTGACCGGACCCAGACGATCCACTGACCATAATCTGGACGAACTGACCACCCATGCTGACCGAATTTGATCCATCTGACCACCGACCTTGATCCTGACCTGACTGACCTGATCTGATCTGACCAGACCCATGACCCAACTGAACGACCTGATCTTGACCTTAATCTGACCATGACCGAACGAACGATCTGACGACCCGACTGACGACTGACCGATCTGACGGACCCATCTGACCGACTGACCTGACCCAACCGACCTGACCCAACCAACCTGACCATGAATTGACCCGGACCATGAATCTTGATCTAATTGACCTGACCTGACTGACGACCTGAATCTGACGACTGACGACGACGATCTGACCCATGACCATCTGACCATTGACCTGACCTGACGAATTGGACCGACGACCATGACGACGCATGACCTGGACTGGACGACGGACCTGAACGACGCATGACCACCATGACCCACTCACCCACCTGACCCGACCACCTGACTGGACCCACCTGACCTGTGACCTGACCTGACGCTGACCACTGATCCACCTGACCTGATCTGACGCTGACCCACTGACCACCCACCTGACCCACCTCAAGACCACCTGACCCACTGAATCCATCTTTAATCCACTGAACTTAATCTGACGGATCCATCCATGACCACCGACCTGACCTGACCTGACCTGACCTGACCTGACTGGACCGACTTGACCTGACCCTGACCCGAATCCAGACCCAAACGACCTGACCGACCTGACCTGACCTGATCCGATGGACCGACCCAAATGACCTGACCTGAACGACTTGACCCGAATCTGACCTGACCTGACCTTGAATCTAATCTGACCCATCTTGAATCGAATCAATGACCTGGACCAACGACCTGACCTGACCCATCTGACCTGACCTGACCTGGAACGACCTGAACGACCGACCTGACCTGACCGACCGACCTGACCTGACGACGACGACCTGGACCGACCATGACCTAATTAACGGACTGACCTGACGATTTTATCTGACTTGGACCACGGACGACGACCATGGACTTGACCTGGACGACGCAAGACGGATCGACAAGACCGACGACCACCTGACCATTTGACGGACCTGACCAAGGACCTGACCTGACCGACGCAAGACCGACGGACCACCTGACCCACTGGACCCACCTGACCACCCATGACCCACTGACCACTTGACCTGACCCAATCTGACCTTGATCTGTGCTGACCCACTGACGACCTGACCTGACCGACCCGCCACCTGACCTGACCCAGCTGACCCACTGACCCACCTGACCTGACTGACCTTGACTGATCCATCTGTGCTGACCACCTGAATCCACCCACCGGATCTGACCTGACCTGACCTGACCATGACCTGAGATCTTGACCATCTTGATCTTGACCTGACCCGCCGACCTGACTAATCCTGACCTGACCCATGACTGACGAATTGACGACGGACCTGACCCATCTTAATCCATGACCTGACTTGACCCATCTTGACCCGACCTGACCTGATCTTGACCATCTGATCTGACTGACGACTGACCCACCTGACGACCTGCTGAACGACCATGAATTGACCTGACCGACCTGACCTGACGGACCTGGACGACCTGTGACTAATCTAACGAATTAACGACTTGACTTGACGATGGACGACTTCAAAGACTGATTTATGACTTGACTTGACGACGAATGACCATGACCGTGCCACAAGAATCCCGTCCCAAAATGTTCAAGAGAACCCGGAATAAACCCTAATTTATTCCTGCCACGAGACAGAAAACAAAAACGAGTCCAGAGAAGAGAGAGAGGAGGGAGAAGGAGGTGTGTGTGTGTGTGGAGGAGTAAATATGGAGCTGCAGTGAATAATGTGATGTGTGGAATAAAGGAAGAGTTTGCAGTGTACATTAGCAGTGGTCTGAGCTGCAGCTTGTAGCCCTGGGCTGAATCCTCCTCTCCTCCTCCGTGTCCTCGTCCTCCGTTATTCCACGTGGGGAATTTTCCCATAAATCTGCTGTGGGGATCGCCTGCCCGACAGCCTCGGGGCTCGCCTCTGTTTGGCCCATCTGTCCTTTATTGGACACGGTTCCTGCTTTTAATAGGTGGAGGCTGCCACACCACATGGTGCTGGTACTCGCCTGGAGCTGCTGGAGCTGTTTGCTGCTGCTTTTTTATCTCTCCATGCTCCACCCCGCCTCTGAGAGATGACATTTCTACTCTATTAACCCACACTAGAAACTTAATTAATGTAATTTCTGGCTGAATCATGATCTTTATTTTCAGGCGACATTTGTTGGTAACAGTATATCTATACATGAGAGTTACTGGAGGTATTTTCGAGGAGTTGGACATCGACAGCAGAGACCAGAGACCACATCCAGGCCAAAAACACCTCAGTCAGAGAAAGATGGTGACTTCTCTTAAATGTTGAAACAGATGTGGTGTTAAATGTAACGTGTGTTCTCCACAACGTCTTCACATCACTGTAACATCTCAGAGGGAAGTCACTCACTCTGTCACATCATAACTCAACATTATATCATGAGTTCTGTATGTTTGGAAGCAGCTGCCTGTGTGTGTGTGTGTGTGTGTGTGTGTAAGAAGGAGAGGGAGGGACAGCTTCTGAACAATCAGTGTTTCTGGAGCTACTATGCTGAAGACGGTTCAGACAATCAACCAGCTGACAAAACCAAGATTACAGATACAAAACTCCAAGTGCACACGCACGCACACACACACACACACACACACACACAGAAACCATCAGCCTGCCAGTCATCCATCCCTTTCTCCCTGCAGTATCTAGCTGTTTTGCCCCCCCTCCCTGCCTCCAGCTCTCTATCTCTGTCTCTCTTCCTCCCTCTCTCTCCTTGAACCAGTGAGCATAATCGACAGTGGGGTCTGGAGGATTGGGGCGCAGCAGGAGTCATTAGCAGTAGCTGGCAGGCTCACTTGGCGACTCATTTCAGTTGTGTGTGTGTGTGTGTGTGTGGAGGAAGGGGAGAGAAGATGGCTAACTGCTTCCTCGTGTAAAGGCTTCACATGTAGAAATCCTGACTCTGTGGATGGAGGGGTCTTCAGTCCTGACAGCGGGAGCAGGTTTCCTGCTGGTCAGAATAAATCACCGTGATGTGAGAGGTTTACAGATTCAGTCCTGACAGACTGATCCGAGCCGGCCCGATGCCGTCTCACATGTCTGATATTTATGACCTGATGTCTGACACGTAGACCATGAAAACACAGTCGACGCCAAGATGAGCCGAGTCTGGGTGTCCACCTTCACCGTCCAATCAGGAGTCGGCAGGATAATCTCAGCTGCTGTCAACTGTGTAATATCGTATCTGTGGCTAATTATCTACTGTCAGCATATTCACAACACCCACTGAAATCTGCAGCGCTGTGTCTGACGGTGGCTTTACAGCAGCCCTCCAGGCTTCAATCTAAACATTAACACTCTGATACGCTGTAGAAATAATTAGTATAAATGAAGCTCACACATAAACAACGGGCACGCCTCACACAGACCTCAGACCAGCTTACTGAACTGTAAAACCACAGGTGTGTTTATGAGCCCAGTTCTGATGAATAACTGCCCTTAGATCAGTTTCATCATGTTTATTCACTTTCTTCTCATCTCGTCTTTATGAGCTTTTCACTCCATGATTTCTATTTAATCCTTTAACATTAAGCCTGTTGCTAATTAGCACACAGTGTGTCTCTGCTATTTTTCAGTATGGTGGTGTATTCATTAAAACTAAAACTAAGATATGAAGAACGAGAGGAGTTTTCTGTTGAGGACGTTTAGATGTGAGGAAATCTCAGCCTGACGTCAACATAAAGACCAGTTCGCCTCCATTTTACCATCACAAACTTCAGTGCCTGTAACGAAACCAGAATCCGGCCACAGCTGTCACCGCCGCAGAGACAGAAACACGACTGATACGAGCTGAAACTTTCAGCTGTAAATCCTCAGCAGTAAACATGTGAAGACAGAGACAGCAGGTACACGTGATGAATGAATGATACAGGAGCTGTAAATACCTGAGTGGACTGCAGGAGGATGAAGCTGCAGGTCTGAGGTGGAGGAGAAACCAGTCCTGATACTGAACTGTTTAGATCTACTGTGACTGTGCACAGCCACTGAGAGCTGCAGCCGCAGCTTCATCTGATGGAACGAACATGGCTGCGTTTTTCTGGCCTTGAGTTTTATACATCTGGTCCCAGCAGTGAGTCCAGGACAGTTCACGTCCTCACAGGCTGACCCCAGAACAACACCGGCTCTCACATCACTGCACCCTTTGAACATTTACCGCCTCCGAAACACTGAGTGGGATATTGATAAATGCACACACACACACACACACACACACACACACAGAGCTCAACCAACACTAAATGCCACAGCTCCAGAGGGCGTCACCGACTGCCCGCGCTCAGTCCAGGAAAATCAATCCTCACTCTCTGTCGCGGCTTTAAGTGGATCATAACTGTCAGTCAGCACACGGCTGCATGCGCTCACCACGTAAACCACGAGTAATTCTCCTTCCTGTTTTCCACCTCCTGAACCACAGCCGATATTCTGCTTCTGACATTTCCACTGCAGATGATTTCTCCACATTCTCCACAGCTCTAACCTTTATGTTGTAGCAGACTGGTGGAGCAGCACAGGAACACACTGATGGTACTGTAATAATGAGGAATAACTACTGTAGAATCAGATGATGTGACCTTCTGTGTTGTGCTAATGAGAGGCTCCTTCCTTCTGTACTTTTAGAAACTATCACTGTATATTCTATGATAAATCATTTTCAGTGTGTGGGTCAGCAGGTGGAGCAGGTTAACTACTGATCACTGTTATAGAAAGCAGTGACACTGTCTCAGATCTTTGTGTATTTGGATTTAAAAAATGATGTTTGCTTATGAAAGGCTGGAGACCGCTGGTTTTCATATCATTAATAAGCCATTAGATGTCGGCCAGAACATAATCAAAGGTTCTCATGCTTTTATTTTGTAGGCAAAATCTCTGAACAGGAAGTGATGCTGTGGGATGTTGCTGCCAGTGACCGTATATAAAGATGATGGAGATCTGTTGTATGTGGATGTGGTGTGGGCAGACTGTCTGTTTGGATGTTGCAGCTGTATGTGGTCGGTCAGTAGCTAAATAAAAACTCTGATTATCAGAATGATGTGGGGGGGCACATGTTCCTGCTGGAGGACCAGCTTTTTGCCTGCAGGCTGTCTCTTGCTGTATGATGTGTATTAGTTTGTAAAGTGCAGTCGTCCTCCATAGACCGTTTGAATCCTGCAAGCTTTGCATTCTGTGTGAGACACCAGTCTGCAAAACAAGCGTGAGCCGGACCAGTCAGCAAACTGTGGAGTTCTTCTCTCTAACTCTTCACGTTTAAACTCTGAACAACTTCTCCACAACTGAAGCAGCCATTTGTCTCTGTTGCAGAGGAGTTTTGGATCAGCTGCAGACAGGACAAATATCCTCCACTTACTGAGGAGGTTTGGCCCTGTCTGCAGCGTCTGGCTCTCTGTTCAGGCAGAGGACACTTAGGCTTGTTATCTTTCTGACAAGGTGAATGAGTAGAGCTCTCCTACCATCAGTAAGTCCTCTCCAGGTTCTCCTGACAGACACTCTTAACCCCTGTTACTCAGCTGTGATTACAGGTGTTCATGTTTAACTTCCTTCACACTCACAGCTCTCTCTCTCTCTCTCTCTCTCTCCTCAGCCTTCACATCATCTCTGTTGTATTTGTTTAAGTTTGTTGAGGAGACACTGGTTTATGTGGGGTCATCATTTCTCCTGCTGCAGCCTGGATGGTGCCAGATGTTTTTTATTGCTTCAGGCTGCATGCTTGGCTCTTTCAAGATTAAAACCCTCTCCATTTTTCTCGCCCACGACGCACAGTAAAGAATCCCCGGTTAGAGGCTCCCGAGGATCAACCGGAGGAGCCCGCCGGGGACGGCAATAATGAGAACTTCAAACTTTGTTTATGAAGCCTTTCTCCAAACCTCAGTGTCTCACTCAAAACACAAGGAAACTAAAACACCAACATACAAAGAAATCCTTAAATACTGACTGTAAATATCCAGGGTTCATTCTGCTGGAACCGAACCTCATACATTTATTTAATTCTAGTTTTGATAAACATGAGAGACAGATAGATACCATGTTCCATACAGATAACATGGAGCCTTGTTCAATGAATAGAAACCTCTTTCTTGTCAAGTGACTTTAAGGCTTTAAAGTTTGATTTCCTTTGAAACAGTGGGAAAAAACTGCCAGAGTAACGAGTGAATATCTGAATACTTGAACTGAAACAACAACAATCTGCAGCCTCACAGCGAACTGCCTCCTCCTGAGCTGTGAGCGGCATTTCACCTTCGACTGGAACCAAACACCTGCTCAGGTAAACACAGGTTAATCAAAATGAACTTAATGTCTCTTAGTTAGTGCTGACATCACTGTGTATGTATGGCCTCACAGAATCAGAAAATCTTTAGCTATAGAACAACAGAGCAGCAGATATGCTGTGGAGGAAACGATTAGACAGATGATTTTCCTTCGGCCTTTAGCAGAACAACCTTATAAAACCCAAACAAACAGGTTGAAAAAAGATGAAATATTAAATATAGACGCAGGTCGACAGCAGAGCTCTAATTGTTCACTGGATGTTGGAGCTAATCTGGTCGGTCTACCTCAGTCCCACCGAACCCACACTGCTGACAGCCCACCGGGGCTTTGCTATATGGGTTAGCGGTGTGTATCCTGACCACACAACCCACCACAGCTAAATTATTCATTCACCTTCTGACTGCCGCCTGCCTTTCATTGCTGCAGTCAGCATGCAGATTATTGGCGGTGAAAGGCTCGGTCAGCGAGCGCGGTGGCAAACAGCCCACACAGCGACCAGAGCGCCCGCAGACCAAAGGAGATCAAGTGGAAGAGGACGGAGTGTGAAGAAATGTCAACGATGATATTCAACAGGAGCAGGGAGACGGCCCTCGTTCATTCATTCACTCTCTCACAGTCCTGCAGCTCTCCACTGATAAAACTGCAGATGGTCCTCACTTTATAGACTCGAACACTGAACTCGTGTTTCTTCACGAGCTCGTAACTCTGCCTGCCCTGTAACTTCTGACGAGGTAAAGAGGTAAAACGTGTTTATGTGCGAGTCAAACAGCTTCTCACGCAAGAATACCAGGCAATGAATATTTCAATTTTCTCTGCATTATGAGACGAGAAGATTCGGTTTCTGAGCAGCAGCAGCTACGTTTTAGAAAACATAGATATCAGGTAAATGTGTTTGATGGTTTAACGTCATACAGTTTATGTGCACACCTGAGGACACCTGGAGCGTGCCGTATATTTACTCTCCTGTCACTTCACACCTCAGACGTTACAGAACATTAAAGTAAGAGACTTCAGTGGAGCCTCAGTTGGACGTTCACTAACATAAATGTCACTGTCAAATGAATTTATACATTTGTTTCCTTATAGCAGCGTTTTTTAATCAGTTCCCCTCCCTGCTGCTTTTGATGCATGACTTATCAGCCTGCCAGATGGTCGAGTAGAATATTTCATCACTGTTAATTTCAGCAGTACAGCGATACATTAACGAGGACTCCTACACATCACATCTGTCGCAGGTGCCACGCAGCCACTGTGTTGAATTAAGCTTCTATTGAAATATTTCACGTCCACGTTTGGTGGGACGGGAGCTTATAGAGCAAGAGGTCAGTGTTTCCAGTGTAAGGATGTCACAGAGATCAGTGAGGATCTGGTGTCTGTGCAGGTGTGAGAGAGAGAGGGCCAGATGATGGCAGGGGACAGACACTGAACAACATGTAAAATATTTTCATGTCAGAAACGATCACTTTGTGTCTTTTCAGAGCCTGGAAGTGATTCTATGTCACTGACTGTCACTGAAAACTAAATATGAAACACTTCTCTGTCTTTAAAGGGCCGGTGCATCATATCAGACGTGATGTGATTAACTGATGTTAAATGTCACACACAGCTGTGCAGTCAGAAGAGCAAAGAGCATGTCTATTAAACAGGGAACACAACAGAGAGGATGGATAGAAGTAACTCTCCACTCGTGTTTCCTTCACATTCTCCTGACAGGATCACATTTAATTAAAGTGAGCTGGAGAAGCCGTTTTAATGAGCAGCTCCACTCATCTGCATGACGCAGTTATCTACCCTCAGATATAACATTTTAATAATGGAATCTCCTTTTAATATCTAAAGAGACACCAGGATAAATTGCCTCTAAGAGCACAGATAACCCTGACAATGAGAGTCGTGCTTTTAATTTGAAGCTGTGAAGTCCAGTTCCTGTTCCAGGCGCTCTCTAATGATACAGGTCAGTCTGAATCTGCTGCATCCAGTTGTCATCCTCACCATCAACACGTTTAATTACTTGTTAAAAGTGACTCTGGATAATCTGATTACTCAGAGAAAACTTGGTCTTCAGCTGAGTGCGGATCACAGCGGGTCGACTGAGGCCCAGTCGGCTCTCTTAAAGACAAACAGTGAAGCTGCTCGGTGGAACAGCGAGCGCTGGCCTCATTCTCCTGCTAAATTACCCACACAGCACTGCACTGAGCTAGATATCATTACCTCTTTCTCTCCACTCCTCCAGGATAAATTCTGCTGCCATGCATTTCCTAATCATCAAAACAAGAAGCTTTTCACCGTGAGTCACTGGTAAACAGAAAGAGAGAGAGAGAGAGAGACAGTGAAAATAAATGAGCAGAATACAAAAACGTTCTCCTCCCCTGCTTTTCGTTACGTTTCACAAAGGAAGTGCAGTCTGCTGAGAGAGGTGGGTGACACAAAGTCAGGAGGCTCCATGCATTCATCCACACACCCAGAAACACAGAGAAACACACACTCTGCTCTGTGTCATCATTACATACAAACACATCCTCAGACACGCAGCTGGAACAGTGTGTGATGGCATGAGCTTCAGTGAGTGACGGGAGCGAAAATGATCCACAATCACAAGAGAGAGAAACGTTAAGACTCGACCCCGATCATCACAACCCTGTCGTCTCTCCTCCCGAAGCTGCACGAACGACACTTTGGACAAAACGATTCAACACGTTTCTTCATGATCCTGTGAGATCACCACCATTATCCTGTACAACAGAAAGACGACGTGACCACAGTCTTGATGCCGACGTGAAGGGCTGTCTGAGGACAGACAGACAGACAGAGAGGAGGAGGAGAAGAGGAGAAAACAGGCAGACATTTATCTATCTATCTACAAGAGCGACGGAGGAGGGAGAACTTCCAACACTAATGCTGCTCAGACAATTTCTTTAGAGGCCTCCATCCACTGTCCTCATATGTGTAGGTACCAAAAGGTTCTGTGGCAGAACATCACACTGCCTTCATCTTTAATCCTTAAAGAAGAGAAACAATCATCTGCATGACCACAACTGGCTGCCTGTCAGCAAAAAACCCTGTTTATCCCCAAAGACTTCTCTCCACTGGAGTTTCACCTGAATATGAGACAGTAAGCTGAAACCTCTATCTTCCTCTCAGGTCAAACCTCTGCTAATAAGACGTCACCTGACTCAAGTAAAACTGTCCGACCATCTTTATCAGGAGTATCAGTTTCAGTCACAGGTGGATGAACTCAGCTTCACAATAAGCATTTATCACTTCAGCCACCTCGACTTCTGTTGTTTCCATATTTCCCTGTGATATTTCTCTTTCTCTGTGAAGACAAACTGTGAAAATGGAGTGAGATAACGCAGCCGGGCCCCCGTCCAACGGGGCCAAATCACAGCTCATATGCCTGAGGGCGGGTGGTCCGAGGCGTGACAGTCCAATTAAAAGGTGAAGAAATATGATGTGTCAGAGGATGTCTAATCCAGAGCGGCTCTGACACAAACACCCCCAGCACTAATAACCAGTCACAATGTCTGCCTCCCCCTCCCTCCCCCTCCCTCCTCTCTCTGCTCTCAGATTCTTGGATTATTCCAGAAAATAAACTGAGACTAAACTAAAGCTTCCTGATCCTTCCAGGCTATGCTGATTAGATACTCTTCACAGATGAACACCACTGTTCTGATGTTTGAAGCCCAACCAATTCCAGCAGTAAAAGTTAATGTTAGGCTATAAACCAACTGGCACCACGGGTCACATGACGCCAACGCTCAACCACCAAGCTTCCAACTGGTCATTTAGCTCTGAGCTCTTCTACAAAAGTTTCTTCTTAGAAAGTTAGTGAGAGTTTGAAAGAGCGTGAGAAACACAACGAGGCTGTAAAGGTGGACTGGTGAGTAGATGGGTTTTCGCGTTAACGCCCCCATGTCCTCTGTAGTCCTATTTAGACACTGCTAGCAACCGCCTTTTTATTAATGCAAAAGCCTAAACATCAGGAGTGGGATTTAACTCCATTTTATGTCGGAGAATAAACCTGCAAATGTCTTGAGCTTGTAAGTTAAACCAGACCTTATTTCAGACATTTAACCAGAAACACACTGACTTTGGGGACGAGGGAACAGGAAGTGCTAACATGCTAACAGGCTAACTTATTTCCTGGATGAGGATCATTCCCAGCCTGCATTATAGGACAATTAAAAATTTCTGCAGCCACACGTTGCTACTGTCACTTGATCATAGTGTCTGAATTCAGAGAATATAGCAAGAGCGGTATAGAACAGGTATTATAGTTTAGAGAACAGATCCAGGAAAGTGACAGAACGGTGCCACTGAAAGAAAAAGGTACAATCAGAAATCCATCAGCTGCTTCAGCACCAATGGACAGCTCTGTATAAGTCTAGGCGGAAAAGGAACAAACATCTCCTCTCTCCTCTTCCCCTCAAATTACCTGCTGATTATACCTGCATCGCCTTGCTTGTAATTGTCATCAGACTGTGATACATAAGAAAACAAAAACATTTAAAAGGATTTTGTTCCTCCTGCAACCCCTTAATTTTCTCCCTCCTTTCACTGTTCCGGGGTTGACAACTCTGACAAGACAGAAACACTAATAGTAGGTTAGGTTGTTGACACCCTATTACGGAACTAGTTTGTCAAAAAAAACAAAAAAAAACGTTTATCAGACGTTAGAACACTTCAAGGTAGCCTCCTACTGTCAACAAACACTAAAATGGGAAATATTCATCTGTGAGTGTAGAGAGGAAAGACCTGAAGAGGAGGAGAGAAGAAAATGGGTGCTGCAGAGTCACCCAGTGCCAGATCAGTAAAACTCGGAACAGAGACAAAGTACATTTATTACATCAACAAGATTATTCCTGACACAAACTTGTTTTGTCAAAGACCAATAAAACAACAGAGACAGTTTTACTACCATGAATCCCCTGTAAACTACCTCCTTCTTAGCCTGAAATTTTGAAGATCCAGATGTAGGCGGTGATGTCAAACCTAAGAATCTTTCAGCCCACGCAGAGATGCACAATTGAGCCTTGATACTACCATCACCAGCCAACGTAGTCTACAGCACAATTTTGCCATTATGTGTCCCAAACACAGTGAGAGGTTCAGGTGAAGCGCCTGTGACAAGTTGCTTATCATGTGACCTGTCTGGCCTGTTGCAAGAAAGGAAGTCTGCTGTGCCAAACAGCCTGTAGATGCACCTGAGGAGGAAAATAAACAGAGGAGAACATGGAACCACTGTCCAACTCTGATCTGAAATCCTCCGCCTGAAATCATCCATGCATGTTTATCATTAGTAAATGAAGAATGCAGCTATCGTCAACTCACCTGTGTTTGAGAAGCTCTCATCAAAATGTCCTAGTATCTCAATTTTCTTCTTCTTGGTTCCTATATAATCACAATAATGTCTCAGGTACTAGTACTACGACAAATATCTGAGTTGAGGAGGACTGGCCAGAGGTGCCAGACGTAAGATGTGTATTGAAATGTGTTTGATTGACATCTTTATGTTATAAATGTTTTGTTTTGTCCAACCAACAGTCCAAAACCCCAAAACATTCAATTTACTGTTCTGTACAATACTCGATTAAATACTTGATTTAAAGAATACTAAAATCAAAATACTTCAAAACTCACAGATTGACTAACCTATTGATTGACTAATTGCTACAGTTTGACTTGAAACAGGACATAAGAAAACACATTTAGTAAGACAACAAAACAAACCTTACAAACATAAATTATCAGTTGGCAGATTATTAGGAATGTCATGTGTAAAAGAAACACCAAAGAAAGTCAATGTAAAAGATAAAACTAAAATAGCATAAAACACTAGAGTAAAAATTATGTTGCAGTACAAGAATAGATTAATGAATGGTTTTAATAAGAGGTGGTGGCAAACAGAAAAGTCTTAAACCCTGATTTAAAAGAACTGGCAGCTGTATAAGAAGAGTTTGTTCCAGATGTGGAGCATAAAAACTGAATGCTGCTCTTCCATGTTTAGTTTAGACTCTGGGGACAGTGAGGAGATCTGTCCCAGATGACCTGAGAGGTCTGGATGGTTTATTACAGAGCAGCAAATCTGGACCTGTGTTTAACAGACTTGTAGGAACTGAATGTAAGAAGTGTCTAAACTGAAGAGTTAAAAACAGTTAAAAAATCCTCACAGTTTATTCAGTGGTTTGTTTTTCTGCATGGGCATATAGTATTAAGTTCATTTTATTTTTTGTGAAATCATGAAATCTCTGGGAATAATTGACACAGAAAATGAGCAACAATCTAAAGTTTTCACCATGTCTAAATATATAAATAGGTAGGAAATAAAGAAAAATTGGAAACTAAATTCTGCTGCTTGATGAGGGACGTCAGAGAAATCATACAATAAGGAGAATTTATTTCTATACTGACAAGTGCAGAATGTGAAGATACTTAGACGGTGACTGCAAATAAATTTTATGCCAGAATTATTCTTGTTTGTTTGCAAATGACTAAATCTGTTCTTTTCTTTGTATTATTATTATTATTATTATTATTATTATTATTATTATTATTATTAGGTACTAAAGTCATCGGAACTCTCAACCAACTTAAGATATCTCTGCTGCTCTCTTACATTTATAAATAATTAATAAAGTATAAAAAGTTATTATTCTTAAGAGTAAAAGTGAAGGGTTTTTACTTACTTAATATTAGCAGTATTTACTCTAAATATAAATATAAATATAAATATGAGCCCAAAAATTTATTTTGGCCGTAAAGCATTCAGTGCTCACAGAGCTGAATCAACTCCTCTCTGTAACTGTTTCAATACAAACTGAACATAAAGGAGAATTTATTTCAGGACTGTTGTTTTAGACCACATTAGTGTTAGTGAGATGTTCCTAATAAACTGTTAACTGAGTGTATATTGTATCAGAAATAAGCAGCAGCAGTGAAATCAGTTTCATCTCTCAGTGCTCATCCTCCACAGGTGCACATCAGTGAAGTTGTGTAATCTGTCCAGTCTAACCTGCGGGACACTAAATCTGACGCTTTCCAAATAAGAATATCTGATGTAATGGTACCAGCCTGAGACAGCATCCTTTTAGTGTGTACAGTGTACAAGAGGTGAAGAGGTGTATGACAGGTGAACCAAAGGCAAAAGTGTTTTCTTTTCTGAACAGCCACACTCAGAGACGAGGTGAAAAGCCTGCCGTCATAGCCTGCCTCCCCAATCTCTCTGCAAGAACATTGTGTTTTTGTAATTTTGACACAATAAATTGCATAAATGGCTAAGTGTAAAGAAGGAAAAAGGAGAGCTTGAAAGAGAAGTTTAAACCGCAATGTACCATTATAAATGATGCATTGTGGTGTTACAGAGATGCTATGTAACATATTCTCCACATGTAAGAGGAACATCTTGTTTGGAAAGACCCCAGCAAAAAAAATCAAATCATCATCATTTTCATGTTTTCTTTTTCTGTAAAAATGAAATGCCAAAATTCCTGCTAAAATTGTGACTCAGATTGCAATATCTGTCAAAATAATCTCACTGTGATTTTTCACATATTGTTCAGCCATAGTTTGAAGTATGCTAAGGGATCACTTTACAGCAATGATTATAACTCTTAATAGTACGTATGTCATGTGATTATTGCACTAAAATAGACTAGACTCCAAACCTATAGTTATTTATTGTACTGTTGGTCGTTGGTTCAAATAAAATAACCTACCACATTCATCATTCATCAGACAGATGACAGAGATTATGACATCTGTTTTTGAGACTTTTTGGGGATAAGCAACACTTCAACACTCGTCCTGTTGGGAAACTGAGATCCCCTAAATCCAAGGAGAAGAGAGTCCACATTACTGAGGCCCTTTATCTCATGTGTGAAACATGAAATGACAGTGACAGCTTTGACAGCTGTAATTCTTTTCTGTATGACAGATTTTCTCTCTGGTTCATTTATGCAGTACAGACATTGGGAGACGCTATGAACTTGTTCTCACTTGTCATGAACTTATTTTTTCTGTGGCAGCAAATCACACTGCACAAGCCTTGAGAAAAATTCCTGCAGGTTAAACTGGGCTAAACAAACACTTTGAGTGCTGACTGACTCTGAAAGACTCACAATAAACAGACTGAAAATACTCGCTAGCCCAGCAATATTATGGCTACAAACTATCCATAATGCAACACTCTCTGTGAAAAGCTGTAATCACACTTGTATTTTCTACATTCAAAAAGAATATCTGATGTTATGAATACATTATATGAGAGGAACCGGACTTTTTCAAGCAGAATTTCCAGGAAAAAAAAGTTTTATCTTCAAGTCGATTCAGTACGTTTATGTTTTCCCGACAAGCGGCCTCTTGTGGCCATGAGAGTAATTACTGGCCAATCTTAACCCTTGTGTTGTCCTCTGGGTCAAAGTGACCCGGTGGCCGACAATGTGCCTTTGTGTGTGTGTGTGTGTCTGTGTGTGTAGTAGGATTTGTTGTTGTGCATGACATTCGTGATTCTGAAGCGGTTATCTTTTGTTTTTGAATAATAGTAAGAAGAGTATACGGAATATGAAGGGCAATACGAAGGGCAACGGGAGGGTTAAGAGCTTAAAACACAAAACCATGACTGCAATCTTTCCTTTACCCCAAACAAATCACACCTTGACCATAAAGGTGGCAGATCAGAAAATGTTTGTATATCTTGTTTTGCAAAGGTCATAAGGTCATATATCTCTCTGGAGGGCAGTGACAAAGAACCTGTTTGTTTGTTTGTTTCGGTATTTGATATTTGTTTTTCAGAAATCCCTGTTCCTGAATTTACTATAGAATTGATTAATCAGATGGAGAAAAGAGTCTGTGCTGTTGATTTAGATACCACGCCATCTGTCCACCACAGACTTAGAAAGAGTTAAAGATTTGAGCTGCTGCACCGAAATATAGTGAATGGGGCAGATGACGTGTTTCAGGGTGGGTGGGGCAGGGATTAAACATGCCCACTTTTAATCTTGGCGTAGACACCAGTAGGTTACATAAATCCACTTACAGCACAGATTACTGTTGGTAGTGTGGGGGAAATCCGATCACAATGGATATCTGAGTCACAGACAGTGGTCTTAGGCACAGATTTAGAGGAAGATGTTCTATGTGTAAAACCTTCAGCTGCAGCAGAAGGCCTCTGAGAGTGTGCATGCTTACAAGCTTCACAGTATTCAGTTTAAAAACCAGAGGAGGGGCCAGAGGGATGGCATGGGGTGGCACAGGCCCCCCTGAAATCTGATCAAATCTGACCTATAGGTAGTTGGCTTATTAGTATCATGGATAGAGCACTGAGTGTTAACATTCTTATGGCAAAGGCAATCTAACGGCCACAAAGAGATGAAAAATTACCTAAAAGAGACACTAAACTACCACGAAATACGCAAAATGACCACAAAGACTACAAAATGAACACAAAAAGAGACGCAAAGCTACCACAGAAGATGCAAAAGGATGTAAAACGAGCACAAAGACATACACACACACACACACACACACACACACACACAAGTGAAACTAAACTACCACAGAAGACGCTAAATAACTACAAAGGGATGCAAAATGACAACAAAGACATACAGAATGATTAGAGGCACAAACAATCACAATCATGAAACAAAATTACCAGCAGAATATGTGAAGTGACCACAAAGTGACACAAAACAACCAAAAGAGATGCAAAACTACCACCAAAAGACACAAAGCAAATACAAAGAGACAAAAAACAACTACAAAATGAAACACAATGTGTGTTGGAGGGATGAGGGGCCTTTTTACATGTCTCATAACCTGTCCATGGTTGTAAGATATTTACTAATAGCAGCTGTATTTAAGTTGCTTATTTGGAATTCATTTATTACTGAATAAAGTAACTATTAATAATGTAGAGTTTATTATTGCCAAGAACCAGGACTGTAAATGTGAGTCTTAACACTCCTACTGTTTGAACACTCGTCCCTGTTCAACACCACAGCAGGAGCCGGCTCAAAAAAACAGTAAAATTAAAGAGTCTTTTAAGTCTCTCCTCTTGTCCGGAAAATGCAGTTATTTTTAAGAATCAGAAATACCCACAAGACTCATCCTGTGTTTATTTTTTTCCCTGCAGAAAAAAGGCAAGATGCACTACCAAATAGCTGTGATCATAAACTTCCTGGGTCACTGCATCTCGATGGTGGCTCTGCTCATAGCCTTCTTCCTCTTCTTGTGTTTGAGGTAAGTGTTGGTCCCATCACAACCATTCCACTGATAATCCTAAAGACATCCATGATGTGACAGAAACGTCAGTATTCTCGAGATCCCTCGTTCAAAGCGCCTCTCGTTCTTATTCAAAAACCATTTGGTCATGGGATGAAACCTTCCCTATCTCAATCCCGCAGATGTAAAAGGGTTTAGACGCCCGCAAAACTAGGGCACATTTCCCCCACAAACGGAAATAATAGACCCATCTCAGAGAATGGCAAAAACCTAAACAGTCTGGTGGACGCCTGCTGGGACAACTGGTGGAGGTGGAATGGGTTTCTCTGACACGACTAAGTAAACCGTGCGTTAACGAGAGAAAGGTCTTAGCACCCTCAATAGCCGGGCCTGTTATCGATCCCCGAGACACCCCCGGGGAGTGAGAAAAGCGTGAAAGGGCACTGAGAGACATAAGAAATAGAAGCTCTACAGGACAGCGTTTATGCACAACCCGTGTTTGTGGGCCACAGCGGCTCGGACAGCAAGGGAGGCAGGGAGGACAAGTGTCGGCCAGCTAAAAATGGCACTGGGGTAGTGAAGGAGTTTGGCATTTATTACTCAACCTTCTCCACTTTGTAATGAGATTGAGAACCATTTAAGGGAAGGTTGCTGCCGCCAGTGTGATGGAGAGAAAGGCTGACACTCCTGTTCAGTGTTGTGGAACTGAAAAGAAAAAAAGAGAGAGCGAGAGGAGGGGATCGCAGTGGAGAGAGGAGCAGGATTTTTCAGGGCATTGAATAGTTTGTTAAAAAAGCAGTGAAATAGCAGCCACAGAGGAGCATCTTCAGCTTCAGCGATGTGACATTTCTGAGTGAAATCTGCTGTAAATACCCATTTCAAGGGTTTTTTTTAACAATACCCTCCACATAGAAGCGAAGGACTTTTGAACTTTAATGAACTTCAATTTGTCCATTAATCCTTACTTAAACTATATCCTTGTTTATGTAAAATCTATATTATTTTATTGTGTCAAGGACACAGTGGAGTAGATGACTTGGCTCACAGAGTGCTATCAGTTCTGCCTATCATTTCAGTGTAATTGCTCAATGCATACTAGAGACTCAGTGCTAGAGATCCTCAGGGTCTTTTGGGTCCATGATAGTGGCAAGAGAAAATTAATTACATCATCTGCATATATGATAGTTTCATCTCTTGTCCTGTGTCTATGCTGGAAGCTCTCACCTGGTTGTCACTCACACTGAATCAGAGAACATTTGCAATAAAAACTTTCTCCTGTAGGGGGGGCCTTTTAAATTTCTCGGCTCCAATGCTGGGTCCAACCCCATCTTGTAGGAATTCCATTTCTATACTAGTAAACTGCAACAGCAAATGTGTTTTGTAGGAAACATAACTGCAACTGCCCTCTGTTTTCTGAAAATGTAATGAGAAAATATTGTTAAATTACGTGTTTATCAAGTCGCAAATTATGTTTATGATGAATATAGCAGACAACATATTTCTTTCTGCTCTTGCAGTAGAATATCCACCTGTAGTGACGACAGCATTATTAGACTGTTCTGTTAAGGTTCTGGTTAAGATTAGGGAAAGATCCTGGTCTGGTTTAACAGACAGGACTCTGGATGTGAACCTCAGTATCCCAAACGTTGTACGCCCACTATCCACTCCAACCACCTCCACTGCTGTTAATTAATGAGCAGCTTCATTCATTAAAAAACAGGTTGCCTCTGAACATAATCCAGCCGGAAATTACACTTCCTACAGAGCATATTTGCTGTTGTAGTTTAGTTGTATAGAAACAAAATCTCTAGCAGACAGTAATACTGAAGATGCATGAAAATAAATGGAGCTTTGTCTTTTTGAACCCTGAAAGAAACAACTCAACAATCTCTTCGTAACTCCATCTGCTGGAGGTCAAAACTTTGAGAGGAATTTGATCAAACTGATGATTTAGCAAGCATAATGGGAAACAAAGCAATTTTCTATCTGTAGACGACTGTTTGACCTTTACCCACACTTCCTTCACCTGTGTTATTAGACCAGGAAGAGGAAAAGGAAGAAATTAATGAATTAGACCTCAGCCACACTCTCTTGGAAATGTAAGCAAGGTTTTTGCCAACGGATATCCAAACACACGACCTCTGACCCTTGATATCATCCACCAGCTACTTCTGATGGGAGGGGTTCGCCAGTCACCTCACATCACAGTTGATCAGATTTAGGATTTATTGATTACATTTATGCCATGTGAGTCTGAAAAATATTTTACAGGGAGACAAAAAAGGGGATTTTGTATAAACATATATATATATATATATACATATATATATATATATATATATATATATATATATATCCAAGAAATAAAAAGTAAAAAACTTCTTTTTAAGGTCCGTGTGCTGCTTTTCACTTCAAAAATCAACAAAGTACACACTAAATAATAATAATTCAATACTTGGCATAAATATATAATATGAAATGAAAGAGAAGGATGTCAAATAGCTTTTCCCATAACAAGAAACAGCAGAGTGATTAAAGTAGGGACACAAGATAGGAACATGGGAGATTTTTTTACATTTACTTCACTGTGTCTTTTACAAAGACCTGTCTGCAGTTCGGCTTTTCTCTTAATTACTTCACATCAGGCCATTTGTGCTGGACCCACTGGCAAGATGCCAAGGGAAGTGAGGTCACATGGCGTAATGAATACAACTGTTTGAAAAAAAAAAAAAAGTCCTCACTCTGCTTCTGGTGCTGCAGCCGCTGCTTTTGTGATACTAATGACAGCTCCAGAAGGTTCGGAGGAAATTAGCTGCTTGTTTGTGGGACAGCGTGATTTATAAACCATAAGTTTATATATTTTTTTGTACCCTTAAGGCTTCTTTTTTTACTTCTGTGTAATATTCTAATTATTCAAAACTGTCTTTTTTTAGCAGTACTTCTATGCAGCTGTTTTTGTGTTAATGAGGCTGTTATTTTCTTTAAGAGCGTCCTGGTTAATAAACATGAAATAATACGGTGTCACTGGAAAATTCTTTTGCCCGTGCACGTCTGCTCAGTCAGCACAAAGCCAGTGCAAGTGACACCTATTAAGAATTGATGCATGCTGAAAAATAAATCACGTCACTCATGGTTGGCAGAGGAGGAAGCGGCCTCTGCTTGCTGATAATGCCGTCAGCTGGTGACAACAAACAAGGCTGTCACTACGGTGACCGAGGTTTGTGTGTGTGTGTGTGTGTGCTTCTATTTTTGACCTCTCGCTCTGAGGCAGTTGGGCTGGATTTTAATTGTATCCTAAGGTTGACTTATTTACAGCATTAAAAAAAAAACATCAGAGTTTCAGGACATGGCACAAGCAAGAGAGCAAACAGCGGAACTGAAATGTTACTTCATGTTATGTTAGTGGTGAGGGCACTGGGGAGTGATGGGAAATGTTACTTTGAGGCTAATTCTCTTCATTATTCATATTCATCATCTTTATTTTCTGTGTTTCCGAGATTACTTTAAGGGTGATCTCATGGTTGAGAAGTGCTGTGTCTTTGTTTAAAATACACCAGGACACTCAAACACAGCAGGAGGAGATATTTAATTCAGGTATTTCCCACTGGTTTGGTCACATGTTTGCTTTTACCTCGTCCTTTAATCTTTCCTCTTAGTATGAAATCATATTCTTGAGCGTGGCAGGAAAAATTTTGAAGAAGAAGAGTAAACCTCTCAGTTTACTCTCCTCTGTTCTTCTCACAGGAGCATCCGCTGCCTGAGAAACATCATCCACTGGAACCTCATCACCGCCTTCATCCTGAGGAACGCCACCTGGTTTATCGTCCAAATGACCATGAGCCCTGAGGTGCACGAAAGTAACGTGGTACGTGGTACCTATTAAAAGACCAAAGCTAACACTTAATCAAAGGTCTGAGCCACACTGTTGCTCTGGGAGACATGTTCCTTTATTAACGTCAACAGACACACTGTAGTGCAGGAGGAGTTGTCGGAGAACAAAGGGGGATTTTAACACATAAATACTCAACAAATGCATTTTTTCCTGACATACATTCCAGATATAATTTAGAAAAGATAAAACTTGATGGAAAATTCACACCTTACAGCATAACAGAGGCTAGCCAACTGGTGAGAAAACAGATTAAAAACAGTTTGAATTAAATAAATAACAATAACACTGAAAGAGATGACTCTGAAAAATATATGTATTATTATATGTATTATTAGAAAAGTATTTTTTAAGTTAAAATTTAAAACAATTGTGCTGTATTCTCAGAGTTCAATTATACTTCAAACTTCGAATGAGTCCCACACACACTGTCCTGCTGCTCACCCAGTGTCCAACTGTTTTAGGAAATTTGTGAGACTACTAATCAATGAAACAAAATATTTGTGAGTCATTTTTTAAGATTTATAGGAGCCAATCAGCACAGATAGAGAGTGGGGAAGTCAGAAAACAAAAGAAAATTAAACAGAAATATCATATTTCCAATGACATAAAACTTAGAAAAGCAGCATATTCTCATACTGAAGAAGCTGATCCACCAATTCACCAATCAACCGATCATTTTCAGCTGTAAACACCAGCCTCAGCCTATAAATAATTTTCTCAGTGTTGCAAATATCAGGTTTAAAGTCCTGCTGTCAGTTTGCTGAACGTTATGATTCTTTAATGAAACGGATTTCTTATCTGCCACACCATAAAAAATTTAATCAACTATTCAGTTTTGCATCAAATTCAACCAGAAGGGAAATTTTGAAGGTTTTGTTACATCATGCTGAAGAACTACAGTATCTGAGTCTTGTCAAAGTACTTCCTCTTTGGTGGTGGAAAACATGATGAGCAGCATATTTTACAGTGAGTTTAAGAGTTGGTGCTGCATTTGTTAACCACAGACAGGTGTCAAAGCAAAAATAAATAAATAATTATAAAAATGCATTTTAGTGAGGTATTGTTGGGTTGACATGAACCACCAGAACAGTTTAATTTCTCCAAGTCATAGATTCTCTTCTCTTAAGGATGTACACCATTTTTACCAAAGAATGTTGTTTTGAGCTCAGCTCATTTATTCAGGTTTTTCTGAAAGGTGGGAGAGGTATTCACATCCTTTACTTGAGTAAAAGTAGCAGCACATCTATGTTAACGTACTCCAGTGCAAGTCAAAGTCCTGCATTTAATATCCTGAAGTACGGTCAATAAAAAGTACTTGAATATCAAAGTAAATCTACTCAGTTCTGTGGTAAAATGTCCCCTTTGACTGATATATTATTATATGTGATTTTAGTACATTGTTAATATTGATGTCACAGGGCTCAAAGGTGCTATATGTTAGTTTTTGCAATTGCTACATAGCTAACGTTAGCATAAATAGCTTATCTACCAGTCTAGGGGAAACATCAAGTTCAGCATCAAATTTCATTCCTTTACTCACCAAGAGCTGTCTCCAGCTGTGGAAAACAACACCAATGTTTTCTTTCTTTTCTTCTACTGTAGTTAGCATGCTAATCAGCCAGCTGCAGCTGGTCACTCTCTGATAGCGGCTAACTGTAGCATGCAAAGCTTAGAAACTACTGGTTTCCTATTGAACAGTGTATTTTATAAGCTCATCATTGTTTTGTTTTTTAATGTAAAACCCTAACTGTCTATTAGAGCTGTCAGATAAATGTAGTGGAGTAAAAAGTGCTACATTTTGCTCTGAAATGTAGAAGTTGATGTCTGTGTGTAGCTGGAAATTTAACTTGAAAGACATTTTATTGGTAGATAGAAAATCATAGAAAAAGGTCTGTGAAACTTGAAAAACTGAAAGACGTTTAACAGAAGGATTCATTTTTGTAGATTTGGTGTCGCCTTGTCACCGCATCCTTCAACTATTTCCACTCCACCAACTTCTTTTGGATGTTTGGCGAGGGCTGCTACCTCCACACCGCCATCGTCCTCACCTACTCCACCGACAAGCTGCGCAAGTGGATGTTCATCTGCATCGGCTGGTGTATGTACACTTAATGTTTCTCCTCCAACAACCTGCATAGTTTACTTCTCTACATGTGTGTTACAACTTTAAAGAAATATTCTGGGGTTTTGGGAAATTTGGTCCAGATGTCCTACAGCTCTGTCAAGGTTGCATTACCAATTCGGCAAAGTGGTTGGCCCCAGGCTCCCCTGACAAAAACAGTAATTTTACCTCACGTAACACAGGAGTTGCTAATCTACCGCTGCATCAATCAGTTTTTGTTTGTGGTGTTGTGTGACTTTCAGAGGGGGAAGAAGTAATAGATCTTGCGCCCAATAAAAGTACCACACAACAACACAAACAAACTAACTAATCAAGGCAGCAGTAGCAGTAGCAGGAGCCGTAAAATTACTGTTCTTGTCAATGGAGTCTGGTGACTTTGAGCAGAGCGATGAAACAGCTGTTTCTGGTTAAACAAAAAGGATCTTACTCTTTCATCAATCATTTTTTGTGTGTGTCAGGTAATTAACACACAGAGAACCTCAGGTAAGGCAGTATTATTCCATCATACAACCATATGGATGCAACCAGCAATTATCATTCAGTTTATAAAATGTCTGAAAATAGTGAATCATTGTTCCCTAGAGTCCATGTTATCAGCTAAACACCCAAAAGCTAAACTGGGAAAATTATAAACATTCCCATTTGAGAAGCTGCTTTTTCAGTGAATTTTTGTCATTTTAGCCTCAAAATGGCTTTAAGTTATCAATTATCGGTACTGCTAGTTTATTTCTTTCAGTTGACTAATTGATTGATCAAATGTAAACAAGCTCTAGAGCAATAGCTGGTTTCTGGGAAATAAAGGAACACTGACATGCATGATGGAGAACCTGGGAGGTTAATCTATTGTGAGCTCTTTTACAAACGAGCCATAGGAAGTCTCATAATGAGGTAAAGGCAATAAATTGCCCTTTTCAAGTTGGTATCCCCTTTTTCTTATTAACCTCTTGAATAAGAAACAAGTAAGTGTATTCTAACGATATCCATTTTCCCAACTCAAGTCAGTTTGGTTTCATTTCATCTCAAAGAACAAACTGAAGGTCAGATCAATTTTGCAAACAATGGGAGCATTGGACTTGATGTAGATACCAGGTTCCGTGTGGCAGCTGGAAGCGTGTTAAGTGGAGTTCACTAACACCCGTTTCCTGTCAAACTAAACTATGTGCTGTTGAGATTAGGTGTATTGTGCCAGCTGGATTACATTTCCCAAGACAGTGTGAAGCCTGTGTGAAGAGGAGATGGCGACACATTTCCAGGGCAGCTGAAAAATAAATAAGATCACATTTTATTTGCTTAACTTAGCTTGACTCTCTGAACTGAAATATTATGAGCGTTGAGGTCTTAGGGCGAGAGATGAAAAAAAAAACAACAAGACAAATTACATTTTCAAGTAATCCAGGGCTGTGAGAGTAGAATTTCCTGAGGTCAACACTACACTGATGACAGTATATCACTAATAGGTAAGTTTCCAGAAGTGTGGGTACTTGCATCACGTGTGACATGGCGAGCTGGCAAGGTGCTGCAGCTCTATTGGTGTCGTTGCCCGTGATGTTGGCTGTTTCGTATACTCATAAGTCAGTAAATCAGATCACTTTTGCATTATCGTCAACTGGGTCAGCTTTTCACTCATTCACAAAGAAATATTCAGATGGTGACAAGTCTTGGCGCTCTGTGGATCACAACACACAGGCAACAATTGCTTTTGACAGAGCTTGTGGCGAGCACTGGTGCTAAGATGAAAAAAAAAAGAAAGAAAGACAAGTTCATTTGCAGCATTAAGAATCCCGGGTGATATTTTGTGGTTGAATTGCAGAGAAAGATAAAGAAGAATCTGTCACTTTTGTCTTTTTTTTTCTTACGCCCCTCAGGTATACCCTTCCGATAATTGTGGCATGGGCCATTGGGAAGCTCTACTCGAGCAATGAAGTAAGCCTTTTGTTGTAAGATTCCTTTTAGATACTATTTTTTTTCTGCTCCATTGATATTAAAGCACAAGGGCCAAATCAAGCTGTACCGTTAAGGAGATAAATGTCTATTAATAAGCTGCTGCTGTAATTACATTTACATTGTGCAATGTGTGATTACATTACCCTATGAACACTTTCACTTTGTGCAGTGTTTGTTGTAGCAGTTGATATAAGTGGTCTCTTTTGCACCAGTAGATGAAATTGATCCAGCATTTCTCTTCTTTTCTCTTCTTTATGGAAATTATAAAGGATAGGGCTGCTGGTTTTCTATATTTAAAGATACTTTTTATTCTCATTTGAAAAACAAACTAAATATGCACAATAGCTATGATTTATATTTCCTAACACAAAAACAGAGGAAGTGGAAACATGTCTGAAATCAAGCGTAATTTGTTTCTGAGTTTTCAGTGCAGCAACCTGTCTTAGGATGCTCTTTCATGAAAATACTGGAACAAGATGTTTTCATTTGTTTTGTTTTTTTTAAAGACTCAGTTATAGACGAAACTTAATAATGTTGTGATGTTTTTAGACAGTGTGGAATCTTAAAGGTTAAAAGAAGCTGCTGTGAAAGAATTTCTCACCCGGCCGAAATCATCCTGAATGCTCCTATAATTCCTATTTAGGGTAAATCACTGACTGGAAAACATGTGTTGAAACCCTGAGCACAAATTAGAAAATTAGCCAACACATCCTGAACTCTGAAATTCTTTATGAAAAATGACGGAAGTGACGGATAAAATACATCTGCCTGTAGAACTAAGCATGATTGATTGCTTTTGTTGATGTTTCAGGTGTTGGTTTGGGAGGCGAGCTAAGCGTGTACCACAGGACTACATCTACAAGGACCACTTGATTCTCGTGTTGGTGGTAAGAGTCAGCAAAGAAACCTGCTCATACGATTAGTCTTCATTATGTCTTTAAAATGGCTGGGGAGAAGCGATATTTGGAAACCTCCTTACATTCTTCATGTTATCAATGACAAATGTGAGGATCTAACACTTTACCTACCAAGTGTGACTTTTAAATCTGCAGCAGCCTGCAAAATATGGAGCTCTGGGCCATGGAACAAATACAAATTCAAGGATATATTCGTTCATGTTTGTACCTATTAAGGTGTATTTTTAACTTTGGGTCTATCCATACCCTGAGGGAAGGTTTTTTCATGCCTTTATGTCAGTATTTCATCATGTATTATGTATTTGATTTGTGTGTTGTCACTTTACTTAAAAAGCTCTCTCATCTGCATCAGCTTAGGAGCTTTCCTGTAAATTACAACGCTGAAAACAAACATCTTAAATGGACATCAATACATCTGCAAAACTTTCTCCTCCAGCATTCAGCCTATACAAATGCATCTTCCTCTATTATTCCAGGAACTAAGTGCTTTACTTACAGTTGTATGCCTCTGTGGTCCAGTTGCAGTGTATTGGTGTGTGAATTCTTGAGTTATGACCAAAAAATGTTTGAAGCAGTCACAGTGACCTTTGACCTTTGACCACAAATCTAATCAGTTCATCCTTGAGTCCGTGAACTTTTGTACCAAATTTGAGGAACTTTCATAAGGACCATCATCATCATCATCCCTCACTTTCCAAGCATGTGGGAGAGTCTATGGAGGCGGTCCAGGTGGCAAAATGAAATCCAGAGTACTACATACGACTACTCTGTCCAAATGAAGATGTTCGTTTACAAAGCTATATTCACATATTGTATTTAGTTGTCTATGAAAACTACAGGTATAGTCGTTTCTTCCTTTTTGCCTCTTTGTCCTCATATACAAGCTGCAGCACATACGGATCTGGCGTTACATAGCAGACTCCCTATATAGAAATGGCTCATTCTAAGCAAACACACTGGTCGCTAAGGCATTAGTGACATATTGCGTTCATGACAATGGGATGGGTGGATGATTGGCCCAAAAACATAATGTCACGGCAGAGATATAAAAACCTCATCAAACTAGGTTGTCTTCCATATATCAAATTTCATATGCTTCAAACTACACATCTTCCTTAATTTCACATAACTCCCCAGCCGTGTCCCCCCTTTCTTCTTCAGAAATATCTATATAGCATTATTCTTACTTAGTTCACACAGAAGATAATTCTACAGGCCAGTACAATCAAACACAGGAAACTGAGCTCAGGTTTTGCTTTCTCAGAGCCTTTATTGCTGATTCAGCAAGAACGCCAACACCTTTTAAAGTTCATATGTTTATCAATATAGAGTCTGAGATATTTATATGGGTCCTGCCTAATTCAGTTTATATGGTCCAATTCTAAACTGATATGATGATGATAGTACTACTTGGTAATCTTTTGATACAAAACATAATATTCCTTCAGCAGGGCTCATGTAGTGATCCTGCAGGTTGCTGGTGGCCGGGGACTCAGCCCTAGCTCCTTGTAAGCTTTAGTCATCTCGGCTGGACTACAGTAACTCCCTCATTGGGCTCCCAAAATCTGTCTCAGTCCTTACCTACATCATTGCCTCAAACCCCTACCTCTGCTACAACTCCCTTGCCTGTTAATTTGGCCATTCTTTGCTCCAGTTTGACTGTTTTCTCCCGCTGGGTCTCCAGTGGGTGGTGCAGCCTTCCATCGTCGTCAAACAGCACGTTTCCTTATCTCCCCACGTAAGTTGAAAAGTCATCTCTTGAGGGGCACTTCATGTCTCTGCCGTACTCTTCCCACAGCATCTCCTTCAATATCTCCTGTTCCTTTCAGTAAAACTCTCCAGTCTAAACACAATAGCATATTCTCTCAGGCTTTATCTCTTTGCTCAGCACTTGATCTGCAGGATCTGTGAGTCCTGGGAATGTTGCGGTAACTCCTGCTGTGGTTGTAGACTTTCTATGCCTTAGCAGTGGCAGCACAATGTCAGCAATAAAGTGATGTAGCCATAATTAATAAATACAGGATATTATTAAAATATCATAAGTACTAATGCATGAGGTTGAAAGTGACCAGCAGAGTGGATGGTTCTTGAAGATTACCATACATCTATTCGGGGCCAAGGTCAGGTCAGCTGGTCCTGGAAAGTATTCCTATGGCTATTTTACTCCATATTACACACCATTTATACCTACAGCATGAGCTGTGGATTTTTATCATTCATCATATTGTGGGTATGATGAAGTAAAGATCCTTTACTTGTGAAAAAAAACTGAAGTATAATCAATTAAATGTATTTAAATATCAAAAGTAAATGCTCGTTATGCACAATGACCATCTCAATGCTGCTAGCAATATATGGTAGATCATTTTATCATTATTATTGATGAATGGACAGAGCAGTATTTTAATGTTAGCAACTGGTCAAAGGTGAAGCTCATTTATTATTATGGTGTAACAATGCTGTATTTTATAACCTCATCATATGTTTGGTGTTTAACCCTTTTTACACCAAAATTAGCGTGTATATGCAAGTTTTGTAAAAGCGAATTAAACCCTGCTGATTGACATACCAGAAAACAGGGTTAATAATCAATAAGAAAGCAACATGGTAGCAGTAAAATTATAGAATACAAAAGTAAAAAAGTACTCTAGGATAAGTACCTCATAAATCTACTTCAATTACAGTGGTTAGTCAACGTGTTCAGTTACTTTCCGCCACTGACTGCCCAGTAGAGCACCAAATGTGTATTAATCCACAGCTGAAAATAGTCCCAAGTAAATGCACAGTTTGCACCAGTTTGAGTAACTAGTGCAAAAAAGTCCTGGAGTCAGCTGTTGTAGGACATTACTGAGCCATGAACTAAAAAATGAAACTATATATTTACAGCCTTTTTAAATATTTATGTCGACACTGATTGTGTAAAAGGGTCAGAAAGTTTATTTAATTCCAGTGGGAAATTGCAGTGTCGAGTTACTCTCAAGGGGCTGGGTGAAAAACAAACACAAAAAGACTAATAAACAATCAAGTGGAATAAAATTAAGCCTGAGAATGGAAACTCAGCTAAAAACAAGGAACACATATTAAATCAACCGTGGTTTGTGGTGCCACAGTAAACCCTGTGTCAGTTAATGCAAGTAGATAAGGTTGTTTCCAATTCTTCAGGTGCAGGATTGCATTTGCATGTATTAAAAATAGGAGTACCCGTGCATTAAATATATTTTTAGCCTACAGGTAGAGGTATGTCATGTGTAGATGTTATAAGCCACAGATGTGGGGTAATGGAAATCTACAGAGATAAATACTAAAATGTTAGACATTATTTCTTTATTATCTACAAGATCTGTGCATGCAAGTGACACAAACAATGTGAGCAGATGAAGAAAGGAACAACAGATGAATTAATAATGTTCATATCACGGAATATAATAAATACATAAATCCAAGTGAACAGTCTGTCCCAGTTAAATGAGAAACACATAATTGTTTGTTTATTTTGTGATTCATTTACAGTAACAAATTATATTAACTGTTTGACTGTTTGAGTTTGCTTTAGCACAAACTAAACAACAGCAATCAATGGCTCGTTAGATACTGGCGGCGCGCCCG
>BRZM01001820.1:188393-204076 GCA_033238685.1 Lates japonicus
GGAAGTTTATATTGTTGTTATAATCATTATTGGCAGTTTGACAGCAGTTTGGTTTGCGGCACAGCTTTTGCTGTTGCAAGAATGTCAATTAAATTATAGTTAACCGCAGTTTAGATCATTTGCTTTTTTAGAATGTTCTATTACACGTTTAAACACCTGCTTTTTCCCGCAGTACCACCACTGCATCTCATGTATCACAAAATAAAAGACAAGCAGTCATTTTCTCTAACACCACAGCTCAGATATCTCAGCCGTTAGATCGAGACAATGCACTCATGAAGAGTTGCATGAGCCAGACCTTACTTCTGCCCAGCTCAAGACAGGAATGTTGTGCTGAAATGACCAAGCAGACACATTAGCTATTGTAGCTGCCATGCAACCGCGGTCTCTCTCAATCGCCAATACAGTGTTGGTCTCAGGTAAAGGCGAATAAGAACAATTCTCAACTGTCGATGACCACTGGCCCACAGTAGGCCTCACGGAAGCACCGAGCTCATCTCGCTCTGTTAAGCCCCGAAGACATGGTCAGCTGCGACATGAAACATACCACTGTTATCGAGTAGGCTGACAGGTTTTCACTTCTGTCCCAGGAGCACTGCGCTGGGGCACGATCCAGTTTACTGGCCTCAGAATCAAGACTCCGAGCGTCAGTCTTCCACTTCGACAAAGACAGCGAGTTACCGAGCAATGACACAGCGTGAGGACAGTGCGGGTGAATCAGCAGTCTTTTTCGACCTTAAAACGGTCTTCACCGGTTACATTGTATCTGGTCAGTCGCGACTGGTCCAAACGACGACGAGCGGCGATCCGTTCGTATCGGTTCGTTACCGACGGTACTCGATGCAGCTCGAGCCAGTCGCGCAGCTCCGTTTGCGGGCGGTTTTCCGCCCGCTTCATTCAGCGTGAGCATGATACGGACGCAGCGTCGATGATTTATGAATGAGCCGAGGCCGTTATTCAACAAAGTTAGTTTGCGAAGTTATCGCCGTACCGCTTTTAAATGCTTTCATTTTATACTGATATCTCGAATATTCAGTTATAAAATATTTCGAGAATTGTTCATTTTCGATCAATACTACCGAGAAAAAACAATCAGCAGATTGAAAACACAATAAAAACACCGTGGTGCCGCATCATTGTGGTCATACTATCGTGAAGTCAGTGAATGCCTGTCATGACATCCCATCAAATGAAGACACCGAAAACACCAAACCGATTACCACGAATCGACCTCCGTTACTTCCTCCATCAGAACAGCAGAGGTCAGTGAATCAGACACAGCCCCAGCACCGCGCTTCCGATCAAAACCGAGCGACCAGGCGATCGAAAGCGCGATTCCATCACTCTCAACACGCAGCGACGAACGCCGCCGAGCAGAGCACCACCTTAACAGCATATCACGTATGCGATGATGAGTGAAAAACGTTCTCGCCCTCCAGCGCAGCCACCGGCGCCGTTCAACAGCCCGCAGCGATCGCGGTTTTGAACGGTCTAGGTAATGACCAGATGGCAGACAAAGATCTGCATCAAAGCCCATGTGTGCTTTCCTCCCCACACTGTCCTTCGTTTCATTCTTTAGAAAGCCCACTGATGGATGAGAAGAGGGCCGAGACCGAGAGGGAGGAGAGGAGGAAGGAAAGGAATGAGGAGCCGGGGAAAAAAAGGACAACACGTCAGGAGTTTGGCAACAGCCTGGCTGTTCACA
This sequence comes from Lates japonicus, assembly GCA_033238685.1. Classification (NCBI taxonomy): domain Eukaryota; kingdom Metazoa; phylum Chordata; class Actinopteri; family Centropomidae; genus Lates; species Lates japonicus. The sequence goes on from BRZM01001820.1 coordinate 190,099, forward strand.
GGTCATTGTGGCACCGAAGGGTGGCTGGTCAATGCAGACCGGGACAACCAGCATCCAACCAGAATCGTTCAGGAGTCGAGCAGCGACGACGAAATGTGCCACCCATCGCCATCAAACGACGCCCGCGCCCCGTCGCCCAGCCGGGTCAGCCAACCATCTGCAGCCCACGCAACAGCACGCGACACCGTTACAATGCGCCGCAGTGCTCCGTTACCGTTCTTCGCCGCCGCAGACCACCGTCTTCGCCTCGCATAAACGAACACAGCGTCGCCCGCACGAACATCAATCTCATTGGCCGGCGCACGATCACGCATCGGCTACTGACCAGACAAACAGAGTCCCCTGTGGAGACGCACTACTGGTCAACGCCAGTGAGCCCAGTGTGTTCTCAAAATATACACGCACTCAGCCTGTGTGCGCAATGATTCACTGAGCAGTGGTGACCGATCGTTGCAGGATGGGGTTGCGGAATGCCTCGAGGCGAAGTGAAAAATGACCCGCGAGATCACGCCAGCAGAGTCAAACACTGGATATCTCGGCTTAAACGCTCACAGCGATCCCACTGAGTCATTCTGCTGCTACTGTGTCCCAGTGTCCCCTGGTGTGAGGCGCCTGCCGAGATGCTCCAGTGTTTGACTCTGCTGCAGCGTGAATCTCCTTGAGACTTTCCTTCCACTTCACCCCCATATCCACCTGGCCTATCCCTTGCAGATCAGTTGTCCACCCACTGCCAGTGAATCATTGCACACACAGGCCAATTTGTGCAGATGCTTTAGACACTTGAACCATCATGCTATTGGAGATGCGCTCCAGGGACTTGACATGCAGATGAATTGCCAGTGCATTGACTATAACCAGCCATGGGGTGTGTTCAGGAGCAAGCATGTGTAAGAAAACCGCATATGTTTGTTTATCTGAGCATATAAATTGAGTCTGTACAACAGCTTAAAGGAAGTGTTATTACAGGAAACACTGCAGCTGTATTTGTAGCAGTGTCCTTGATACTGTATTGTAAGGAGAAGCCATAGATGGCTAAATATTGCAGCCAAGGTAAGAATCATGACATCTTTTCGCGCATTGGTGGCTGATGTCTTGGCACAAAAAGCAACAATAAGTTCCTCTGCTCGGCTCCACAATAAGACACAGGATTCCTGGTTGGATTACTGGTTATCCTGAGTGTCTGCTGCACTGTTCTTTGACCTGCAGCCCCACCCTCCTTCAGTGCCCTGTGGCTCAGATTGCTTTGAAGCCCGTCTGTTCCTTTCTCCAGGCTGCCAGAGCTTCCTGCAGTCCCTTGCTGTGTTGTCCCTTTTTTCCCCAACTCCTCATTTCCTTCTCTTCCCATCTCCTCTCCCCTCTCTCAGCTCCAGCCCTCTCCTCTACTCTCCATCCATGGTGGAGCTCTAGAAAATTGAAAACAGAGACGTGTGTGGGGAGGAGAAAGCACATAGGCAGTGCAAGGTCTATCTTTGTCTGCCATCTGAGTCATTATTTTCATTGTTCAAACTACTATCAACTGCGGGTCTCTTTGTTTGATGAAACAGCGCCCTCTGTGGTCAGTTACACTGAAGTAAGAGCAGACATTTTTCCTCTCATGTCTGCCTTTGAAATGCCCATTCTGTGTGTCATACTGGTAAAATGGAGTACTCTGCTCTCAGCTGGCATTCATCCTTTCATGTTGAATAAGGAAGTGAAATGGAAATCCCCTTTTTTACATTTATCCCACACTTTCGATGCACACCTGATCATATAGTTTTTTTGATCAGAAAGCTTTTAAGGGGTGCTTACAGTTGCTGGGAGCTTTGTATAATGCTGATTCACTGACCTCTGCAGTCTGATAGAGGAAATGCTTAGAGGCTCAGTTCATAATGTGCTCTAAATAATCAGTTTAATTGTTTTCAGTGTCTTATATTTGATGGGATGTGTCATGACAAACCAGACATTCACCACATTTGACGGTAAACTACTTGATAATTATATTTTGTGGTGGGTGCAGCTTTTACAATTATTTTTTTATTATTGTTTTAATCTGCTGATTGTTTTCTCAGTTAAGTGTGGTCTATGAAATGTCAGAAAAATGTGAACAAGATTCTCAGAAATGTTTTATAACAGATATTCAGTTATCAATTATATAAAATAGAGAAAAGCACATTTAAAGCTATTTTTGGCAATATTGGCTTCACAAATAACTTTATTGAATAACAGCCTCAGCTCTGTTCATAATATATAAATCATCAACCTTTACGTCCATTATCTCATGCTCACATCCTCTTTGACCCCCCAGATGGAAGCGGGCAGAGAGCCGCTACACCGTGGAGAGAGCTGCTATCATCAGCCACTGGAACTGGCTCCAGGCCCACATCTCAGACTTGGAGTACCGCATCCGACAGCAGACCGACATCTACAGACAGATCCGCGCCAGCAAGGTCAGTCGTCACGTTTGAGTTAGTCGCATTTGTTAGATACAGTGTGTCTGTGTGACGGGTAAGGGTTAGGTTTAGGTCAGAAAGAGGCTGATGGTTCACTACACACTGTCTCTGCACTTGTGTCATTTAACTCAGTGGCTTCCTTGTGTTTGTCTTTGGGGTGGAAGTTTAACACTCAGGTCTTGATTTCACAGGGCTCAGTAGAGCTGGGAGGTGTTGCCCCCAGCGCAGTGCCTGCTCCTGGGACAGAAGTGAAAGCAGAGCCTGTCAGTACTCAGGTAAGCAGAGTGGAGGTGTGTTTTCATGTACAGCTGGCCATATGCTGTCTCTTGGGGCTTAAAATATAAACAGAATTAATTTCCAGTGCCTCAGAGCAGATACAGCTGTTGTGAATCATCAACAGTTTAAAGTTGTTCTCAATTCTAACCCTTTTTACACAGAGATAACACTATATTGGCGTTAAGAAGACCCTTGATTACACCGCCTTGCTTTACAATAGCTAGTGTAATGCTGCTTAGTGAGTCATTTTGTATCACAACATTCCTGTCTTGAACAGGCCGTGTAAAAGGGTCTTCTGGCTCTCACATGCAACTCTTCATGAGTGCATTTTGTGCTCGATCCTAGCAACAGGATCCCCAGAGTTTTTGTGATTATTGAGGAAAGAAATGACAGTTTGCTTGTCTTTTTTTATTTTGTGATACACTGTAGTTATGAGTAAAAATTGCAAAGACACTGCAGGAAAGAAGCAGGTGTTTAAACGTGTAATAAATTATTCTAAAAGTAAAAATGATCCTAAAACTTGCAGTTAAGCTATAATTTAGGTGACATTTCTTGCAGCAAAGGCAGAGCAAAAACAGCACTAGATTAAACACTGTCATAGAGGACTGCCCATATATTAATGATTATAACAAAAGAGATTGCAGAAATACGTTTTCAGTCTGTAAATATATTAAGTTAAATGTAAATGTTTGATTAAACCACCCTTTATTCTGCACTATGTAAATGTTCGTTTGCAACTTCATTCATAGGTACCTGATAATCAGTGAGACATTCGACTTGTTTGTTCTTGAAAATCAAAGCATCAGATGGAAATGAAATGTTACATGTTCACAGGAAATTATTTCTTTTTATCTGTCCCCTCAGGTCTGAGTGAATCAGACAAAAGAGCTTTAGTGCAGTAAAGCTCCCTCAACATTCATATCCAAATAATTGCCAAATAATTTATCACAGGATGAGCCCGTCTCTCTGGATTTGTTGAAATTGTTTATACAAATGTTTGTTAAACCAGCACAGCTGCAGGTGTGGCCTCTAATCCTGGTGGTTTACATTTAGACTACTGCGTGTTGATGAGTCGTAGAGTCCGTTTTCACTTTGTTATTGTTAAATTATGTTATTTAGTGTCTTTGCTGAGGCATATTTCTTTTTAAAACAAAAACGATCTGCTTTAACCGATGAATTGCTGGATAAATGTTGCAGGAAAATGCTTGAAACAAGTTAAATGAGACCTCCAAATTATGAGGGCTAGACTTAAGTTTGATTGAAACCAAATTATGATTATTTGTGTAAAAAAATTGAAGTAGGAGCTAAAAATTGTGCATGGTTAGGACAGTGCAGACCAAGTTTCTAAGCTTTGGGAGTGCCCGGCCCTTCTCACAAATCCAGACTGAATAATTCAAGGCCGCAGCACCAGGATGCTTCAGTTTGTCTGTTATGTAGTTTCCTTAAATATCCCGCCTTCACTAAGTGCTGCTGGTCTGGCCTGTGTTTGTGTTTCCCCTGTGCGAGTTAACATGAGGTGTAGTCTTACTTGGCTTCGTCTTATCTGTCAATGCAGGATGTCGGCTCAGAACGGCTGGAGCACACAGGCCCTGCCCATGTCACCAACGCAGATGCCGGCCCCTGGAAAGGTCAAAACGGACAGCCAGTCAACGGTGTCCTCAGCAGGTACAGCTGATAATGATTTCCTCATTTTAAGTTCCCAGAAGGTAAAGCTGCTTTCTGAGAAACACGAGAGGGGGAGTTCTTGATAATAACGGATTTTGATGGATTTGTAATTATGAGATGCTGATGTTACTCAGAGCTGCAACAATTAGCCGATTGACATGGACATAATTAGTTTTGGTTGTTTTTCAAGCCGAAATAATCCATCTTTACTAGTTCAACTTTCTCAAATGTAAAGATTTAATGATCATGTATGATAGTCAACTGATTGTCTCTGTGTTGAAGGCTGTTGGTTGAATAAAAGAAGCGATTTTATAAGGCTGCTGGAATTATAATGGGCATTTTCAGACAAAATGATTGATCGAGAAAGTAATTGGGAGATAACAATCCTTAGTTTTAGGCCTGTTTTTACTGTTGGTCTGTCTTAACCCATTAATGACCAATGACTATATTTAGTATGTAGAAACTGTAAAGACATGTGGATACATATAACTAAATCAAAATATTTGAGTTCACATATTTATCATGCCTTGATTAGTAGACACATTAGATTTTTTCACAAAAAAATCACAAAAATAAGTTTAACATTCATTTCACATGCGTATCAGATTTATGTCAGATCAAAGCTCATATTATTTAAACTGAAGTTGTTTTGAATTTGATAGTACCAAACATTTAATATTTGATATTATTAGTTTGTCCAGGAAAACTACTGTGTATCAAATGTCTTTAAGGTCTACACAATGTAAATACAGAAAAAGCAACAGATCATCATTTTTCTTTTTGAATCTATATCATAAGAATCCAGAAAGTGTCAGAAAACGAAGATCTAAAATTCCTAACCTGTTTTTCAAAAGGTGTTTTCATGGAAAATCTAAAAACCATAACCCCCTAGAACTAATGACTAATAATAGGATGTTGTACTGTAGTCTCAAAAATTTGAATTGATTTGTGTGTTAAGCTCAGCCAATCCACTGTGGACATTAATGGGTTAAACTGACAATAAGTTAATATTAATATGAGCCATTTTTCAAGCTTGTTTCAGGTTCTCCAGTGTGAGAACTTTCAGTTTTTTCTGTTTTATTATTCTGTTGTTTATCATTGTAAATTAAATATTTTGGGGGTTTTGGACCGTTGGTGAGACAAAACAAGACTTTTAAAGACATCACCAACTCTGGGAAAACATGATGGCCATTTTTCATTAATTTCTGACACTGTAGTGACAAAACCAATCAATTAATGAAGAAAAAACTTGCTGATTAATGGATAGTGAAAGTAATCATCAGTTGTATCCTTATTTTCCATCAAATATCCTGATCTTAATTCACTGCTCAACTAGATGCCTGCAAAAATAATCATTGTTTATTTTACCCTCAATTTCTAACTCATGTTACTAAGTTATGTTACCTATGAACAATGTGTTTGTGTTACTAATATCCTCAATTAACTTGAGTGGTATATGAATCAAAATGTGTTGTTATGTTTTCACGTGTAACCTCATTTGCTCTGTCGGTCGTCATCATGACAGGATGGCAGAAAGTGGTGATACCAAGCACCAGCAGCCATTGGCCTACGACAGCACATGTGTGGCTGCAAGGACACGACCACTAGTCGGCTGTCGACGACGGCGGCTCATTCAGCCCAACACTGTGCCCAACCTTAATGGCAAGGTGAGCTTCACCGTCTGGGCTTGTGCATGCTTTAATATCTTGTAGACATTCAGTTAAATTCATCATTAAATCATGCAGTGATTTCACCTTAACAGAACGGAATCTGTATGAAAATGCTGTGAATATGTGGAATACTTGGCTGCACATTTAAGAACAGTGAAGTGGACTTCAGTTCTTTGACAACATCGTGTGTGCTCTTACGCTGCACTCGCCGGTTAATTCCCTGGTTTGTAACCTAATAGCTGAGTAAACAAGAGATGGCTGACTTATTTATGAAAAAGTAGGGCATCTTTCTCCAGAGTCACACAACAAAGAAGAAGAGTAATCACCCTTGTGACGACTCACAAGCTTCAGTTGAGGAAAACAGAAACATGGGCTGATTGTTCATGCCCCCCCCCCCATCACAGCGACTTAGAGCTCTGTGGGACATTTAATGTGAGGCCTTGAAACTCATAAATGTCTTACTGTATGTGTAGTTATTTAATTTTTTCTGCTGGCTATTTACTGTTAAAGGTATAATATGCAGGATTTGTCAGTTGCTGTTAGTAAACATCCCTGGCTTGAGCAAGCAAGCTAGAGAGTGAATGAAGAAAGGGAGCCGGGTTACTGAGAACAAAGCATCTGAAAAATAAAACATTATGTTCTGATTGTTTCATGGTGGTAATGTTCTAAGGCACAAATAAGCACGCCCACACCTACGCACAACCCTGCAGGAACATGCCACACCTGAATGAATGCAGCCCCAAGCTCTGCCCCTCCCATGGTCAAACAAACACAAACCTGTAGCTCGTTGTACATCCATCACACCGACAGAGATGGAGAGAGCAGTGTAAGCCCAGAAACGTTCCATCCAATTCAGCCATTAGCTATACCACTTATCCTTAGAGAATCATGGGGGGGCTGGAGCCAATCCTAGGTGACATTGGGCGAGAGGTGGGGTATACCCTGAACAAGTCGCCAGTCTCACAGGGCTGACGTATAGAGACAAACAACCATTCACACCTATGGGTAATTTAGCATCACCAGTTAACCAAACCAGTATGTGTTTGGACAGTCAGAGGAAGCCGGAGTACCTGGAGGAAACCCTGGCCTAGCCAGGGTTCAAACCTAAAACCTTCCTGCTGTGAGATGACAGTGCTGATAAGACATAAGAAAGCACAGACAGAGGTTGGGGTCTCTGTAGATCCATACACCATCACACACTTCTAGTGGGTCATAAGTGGTGATTGATAAAGAGCATCTGTGTATGAGTCTAGATGTTGTTATACCTTTTTGATTTATAGTGTTAGGACAAAGCTGAAGCTGCATTTCCTGTATTTTTGCAGGCATTGTTGTTTATGGCTTCTAAAGTTACCTGCTCTTCAGTACTAAGTACAACTTATATCAGAACCATGTGAAAATTACAGGTACATGGTCACAGTGACGTTAGAGGGAAATGTTGACTCCCATCTCTCCTGTGGTGCATTAAATTGTAGAAATGTATTCTACAAATTAACATGAATTTGACAGTTGTTTTAATGTAGGAGAAGAGGTCTTCACAGTTGAATTTTACATGGTCTACAAACCTTTTTGTCTTGTCCACCCACAGGCCCAGAGAAGCAGCTGTATCCAGTGTAACTGCAGGGTTAACCCCAGCTGTGTGATGTGTGGTGGCTGGCCCACCCCCAGAGAAGACCCCCAGTATGAGCTGCCCACCCTGGAGCGCCTGTCAAGACTGGATCTTGGCGTCCACCCCATCCTCTCCTTCCCTGACGGTCAGTACTCAAGGCTCTCTCTCACTCAAAGACGAATTCAAGTTTACACTGTCATTTCCTGCTTTACAACCAGAGGGGAAGACAAACAGGGAGTGGCCGAAGAGAGAGAATTCACTCCAGGAAGTTCTTAGAAGTAGAGTAAATGACTGGAAATGTTGTGTGTGTGTGTCAGGGGTTGTAATTCAGTGCAACAGTTAATGACAATGACATTGGTGTCCTTTTTGCTTTTACCCTGGAGTTTTCAGAATATTGTCAAGTGTTACCCAGGGTTCCCAACAGATCAAGACATTTTTGCATTATTAAGGAGTTTGTCAAGTGTTTTGTCCTAAATTCAGAGTAATACATCTCTGAGGACTGATACATAATTGAGGCAAAGTTGTATTTACAACCACAAGACGACAGTGATTTCCAGATAGCTCATAGATTGCCTTGGCTTGCCACTGTGGTCTGTTAATGTTGTTGAAGAAAATGAAGTATCCAGCTTTACACACTGCACACTTGTATTTCCTCACTGTGTTTATTTCCTTCCCTCAGACGCTTTGTATAGGGCCTACGCCTGCAGCAGGTGATGAAGAGCCAGCAGAACAAGTCATCAAGTAGTAAGCAAACCACTGAAGAAGCTCTCAAACACAAGCTTTCTCGTCTAAAAGAGAGAAGCACAAGTTCACCAAACTCACCTATGGCAGTCAGTAAGTGGTTAAATGTGACTGAATCAAAGGCTCTGAGGAAAGAGGTTTTAACTCCGCTTAACTAACCTTACGCCTACACAGCATATGAAGCTGTCTGCTATTGATAAATAGATGTTTTCAAATGTAGAGTCCTGTCTCCATATTAAATAAGCATAAACAAGAGATTAAGACCAAGTAATCACACAAATGGAGATAAATATTCCTGTGAAATGAGCTAATGTGAATAAACCTGTAAAGTTTCATTAATATGTTTTCACATAGAGGTTATTGTATATCGTTTGTATTTAATTCCAGCTGTTTTTTATTTCATAACACCCATTTTTTCCTGTAACCATTTTATTTCATAACACCATCGAGCAGAGATAGCTACAGCAAGCTGCAACCACATGCAGAGCTACATAGATTTCATTGTTACTTCTATTATTAGTGGTGAAACATACATACCTTTCGCTAACCAATGTGTCATGTTATGAATTTATGGGCTTGTAGACACTTACGTTTAAATTCTTAAACCCTCTACTCCATGAAAAACGCCATCTAATGGAAACTTGAATGGTTCCTGTGTTGCAGGACTGGGCCACTATAAAACCGGTATGAGAAGCCCAGGGATCATGGACGTGGTGTGAGTAGCAGTGGCAGCAGCAGTGCTGTGTTAAATACAGCCAGGCTCGAGGCCAGGCCGTGGCATCGAAAGGGTTGCAGGCCCTCTCCACCCCTTAGGCCCTTCACAAAACTACAGCCGCAAGAGATTAAGAGAGCCCTCGCTGGATAGAGCTGACAGTGAGTCTTTACAATGAAGAGCGATATCTGCACCAGAAAGGCATTCATCCTAAGGCTCACTGTGAGATTGAAGGTTCCAGATGCTTTCCCTGTAGTGTGTAGTGTAGATGTGCTGTTGCTGGGCCAAGTGATGAGTTTCTTGTGCTTAAGAAAAACCGAGGTCGCCTAAATCCGGCTCTCTCCTTCAGCCTCCCCAAACTGTTCTGGACTCAGCCCTTGCCCAACTGTGGCCAACATGCACCGCCCTTCACAGCCCCTGACGCCAGCTGTCCACGCCCTCAGAGAACTCACAACCACTGGGGCCCGGCAGCCAGAGCGCCCGAAAGACACCTGTAAGGAAACGCTGGACCGTATTTCAACCTATTGGGCTTGATAGATAAGTGGGCTAAACTAGGCTGCCACCTGGTTGTTAGTGGTTCAGATGGTCAGGTCGAGAGCTCTGGTTTCATAGGATAACAGCAAAGTTATACAACCCAGCTCCCAGGTTTTTAAACGCCGATGCTCTGAGTTCTGGTGCTGAATGCTACTGAGATCAGACAAACTGACCAGATTTTAGCCCATCACCTCCATCACAGGCAGGAAAAGAAAGCGACAGATTTTATTAATGGTACAATTAAGATGCACAATTTTCACTGTACAAATCTCGGGTGGGACAGATAATGAGGAAGTTAAAGGCTCTAAAACAGTAGCAGGCGAGGAGACTCAAACTTAATAATAATCTACTGTAATTGTTTGAAAAACATGCTGCCAGACACTGTCAGATTGAGAATTTACTTGTGGTGGTGATGGTGCATGTGTGTGTACAGAGACCCGCAGTTTAGAAGGAAAACTTGGGTTATTTCAGCTGCAATTTATACATGTCCCTGAACACCCTCCTATGCAGGCCATTCCCCACACCACTCAGTTACTGCAGCTCAAACGTGTGTCCAAAAATTTGTTTGAAAAGAGCGAAACAAGATCCTAATGTAAGATTTACCAGCTGTTCACGATTTACTCACCATGCCCAAGAAGGACCTGTGTCTGTGAAACACTGATGAATGATAAAAGAAAAGAAACTGAAAACGAAACTGAATTTTGTTTTGATTACTGAGGCAAAAAATGGTAGGAAAGAAAAGACTGAATCAGAGAAACTGAAAAGGAAGATCAGCCATTGTTGCAGTCTCTACTAACCACATGAGTACAAGAATCATCTGAAATCATAAAGAGCAAAATGATATTAATGATGTCCGCTCTTTTAACACAGGAGTGGAGTTATTTAAGCCACTATCTGTTAGAAATCCCCCACAGTTATTAGACACAACATGTTACAACATAATGTAGGTGATTCGACAAAAAATAGATACACCATAGAACCACTATTAGTGTGTTAAACTCAATGCCTTTTAATCAAACTGGAATTCTTCAAAATACAAAAATGTGTTTTGATGAACCATCATGTGACTTAAACTTAGCATGTACAAGTGGAAACGTGCTGATATATGACCACACAAACAGACAGTACGTTAATGAGTACATAATTAAGGTTCTCAATCCTTCAGAAACAGTCTGTAACTGTTAGGGAAGTGTTATTCAGTCCTGAGGGCAGTTTATGGTTGTGTTGTTGCTGTTGTTTTCAGATTGCACTACAGGTAAGTTCACCAAAGTGTTTTTGTTGTCGCTTGTGTGTCATCCCTCAGTCCCAGCAGCTCCATCAAGAGGAGGCCAGTATATTCTTTGACATCAACAACAGGTCTTATGTCTGTGGCTGCTACCACCAGAGTGGAGAAGCTGCAGTACAAAGAGACTTTCACACTCAGGTAATAAAACACCCAGTAGTCTGAAGTACAGGAGCTTTGTTGTCCACCTGCACCGACCAGTTTCAATCACGTTAATTCATCTGCACAGTTGACAGTAGTATCGTTCATAACTGAAGAGGAGGATGAACGGGAGGTCAGCATTTGAAACCAAACTCACCTGTCAGCTCTCTCTCTTATCATTCTGTTTTAACAGGCACAAAAAAATAACACACTAAACAGAATATATCACTGCATCAGAGATAACTGGTGGTTATATTTAACCCATGGGTGCAGTTTAATAACTTTCAGACTGAAGTAGGGCAAGGCAATATTTTAACAAAGGATTAAATGTATTCTCTTGGTTAATCTATAAAATGGCAGACGTTTTTTCGTTGACAGTATTCATGTCATCTCGTCTAATCAGATTTTGACCTTAAATGTAGTTTTACAGAGATCTGATGTTTTTCATACAATATGTTTATGTGAATAGAAACTAAATGCTGAATTGGTTCCTCCATCTATTTTCTGCTGCTTATCCAGCTCCAGGTGATGTTTATCTGTGGTTTTCCCGACTGTTCTAAGATTCTAACAGTCATAACAGAGAGGACACTGTACTGGCCCTATTATGACATTTGCCCCTAAAACTTAAGAAAACTTCTGGTTTCTTTATATTTCACTTGTTCTATCATTACAGATATTTTGAACAGAGTGAGTACCAGTGTAACTTCTAACTTCTTTTTGTAGCCACAGCTTTGCATTTGTTGTTTTGTAGCATATATAGCCAGGTTCTAGGCATGAAAAGACAGGAAGCATTAAATTATATAAATCTAAATTCATTTTGTGGTTTTAAAATATCTTAAGTTTATAAATTAACTTTACCGAGGAATAACTGAATTTTTGGTATTTTTAGTCAGTACTAAAGTGATTAATCAATGATCAAAATGTGGGCATTATTTTTTTTGTCAGTTGATTAATAGGACAGGTTGAACAGCAGTTGTAGAGTGATGGGTCCTGATGGTGTTTTGTTTTGTGTCTACAGGAGTGGACCTGACAGACGAGCCTTCATCCAGCTCCATCAGTCAGATGAGGATCAGGAGCGAGCTCATTGACTTGATGGCCTTGGTTCGCTAAGAGGAGAGGCAGGTCACCAACACACAACCATTAACACACCTGATAAGCTAAGTATTTAATAACAGATCAGACGTGAAGTCTAAATGCAGTTCTTTCCTCTCACCGCCGATCACCTGTCCTCAGGTCGCATGAACCGCCGACGGACGGACCACGCCGCTGCGCTGTGCGGGACCAACCTCCCACCCCTCAGCCCGCCCCCGACCCAGGCCACTGCCCCATGCTGCACGACCACAGCCACGCGTCGCCGCTTCATGAGCCCGCCAGTTCCCGACACCGCCCAACCCTCATTAACGCCCTGCTCCAGGGACTCCTATCGGCTGCTGTCCAGCGAGGACACGAGGTGCTCGACTGGGACTTCACCTTCAAGAACGGGTAATGCACTGCGGGATTGCCTTTATTCTTCATTGATTAGTGTGTGTGTGTGTGTGTGGGACCACAGAACAGATCTGTTTTTCTTTTGAACAAAAGAACCACACTCAGCTTTCAAATCACCATGGGAAACATCTGAGATTAGATGTGATTATATTAGTTCGTTAACCGCTCGCCACCTCACTCCCACATGAAGAAGCTCACTTAAGGAGGCTTCCATACCTCCATTAAAGGCAATAAAATACATTTTCACTTGGCTTGAATGAAGCAGAGGCTGAGTTATCAGCTTTTAATCTCTAAGCCTGGATCCCATGAAGCAACAACAGCTAATTTTCACTAGCATCACATCATCAAATCTTAAGACAGTTTTTGAGGCTGAGCAGAAATCCCTACAGCTAGTGCATCCATCTATTATCTGTATCACTTATCTGTTAAGGGTCATAATGTTTCATCCCAGCTGTCATTAACAGAGATTAATTCTGCACGGATCACCAGTCCACTCACAGGGCCAACACACATAGACACACAACCATATCTGCTAACTCACATTCACACCCATAGGCAATTTAGAGTCACTCAGTTAACCTGCATGTCTGGACTGTGGAGGGAAGCTGGAGAACCCAGAGAACCCACACAGGCACAGAGAGAACATGCAACCTACACAGAAAAGCCCCAACTCAAACCCAGAACCTTCTTTGCTGTGAGGCTATTAATGCTAAGACTGCACCATGGCTATTTAACTGACCTTTATTTTGTAAAACGGTGGACCGCCCTCAATTGTCAGGTTTCAAAACTACCAGAACTGCATCCAGGCCCAGAGACTCTAAATGAACAGGTGGTAGTTGTTATTCGTGATCCTTCACATTATATAAGTACCACAGTTTGAGACAGGGATATTCCAGCAGCTCCGGTGTTCTTGCAGTAAATCAATGTTTTTGTCCATGGTAGTGACTCCAGTTAACCTTTTAAATCTTGTTACCCATCTCCAGGCGCACACAAAACATACTCTCTGTTTTCAGATCGGCACTGTGGAACGTCAGCTTCCCTTGCCAGAAGACCCAGCCTGGAGCCCGAGGCCAGGAGCCACTGTACCTAACATTTCCAGCCCAGAACAAGAGTATCTCAGGTTGCCGAGCAACAGCTCTGATGGATCGCCTGGGATTCGGATTTACGGACTGCCTTGTGATGACGAGAGCACCCCCAAACACAAGGCTTCCACCCACCGGCGAATGACTGACTGAGGCTGAGGTCGCCTGCCCTCTCTCTCTGCCCCTCCCTCCTCTTCCCCTTGGAAACGCACCCCACCCCTCCTCCTTTCTGGCATTAACAAGCAGAACCTCAGTTAGAATAAGATATTAAATGGGTTCCTGTTGTTTGATATTAGCAATAAAATCTTGTTCGAAGTACAATTGAGCAAAAAAAAGATTGAACAAGCACAAATAT